>PVJA010015684.1:31587-44995 GCA_004027025.1 Myocastor coypus
GTAACCACCAGGTGGCGCTCGAGCCCAGCGGCCTGGAGACCGATGCTCTAGAAGGGTGCAGACAAGCAGGTGCCCGGTCTTACTGGAGGAAGAGTAACCCAGAGGCTGAGACTCGCATGCTCCAAGCTGAAGCCGGTTGGGGTCTCACATTTCACAGAAGAGGGCTAAAGCTATGAAGTCCCCTAGGTGTGTCGTAGCCCAGTTGTGCAGAAAATGCTGAAGGACCCAAGTTCCCCAGGGCTCCAGGAATCGCAGTTTCTCTGGTGTAGCTATATCAGATCTGGTCTAGGCCACATCTCCTCTCACAGGTTTTAGTGGAAACCACAAGGTGGGATGGGGGATGTCTTAAAAATGTCTTAGGCGAGGGTCAGAGAGATAGCTCAGCAGCAGAAGCACCTGCCAGGCAAGCTCAAGGTCCCAAATTCAATCCCTGGTACTGGGGGTGGGGGTGGGGAGGCCTTAGGTGACTTCAACTTCATGCTCTTGTGTGATGGGGGAAGGCTGAGCACAAAGGCTGTAAACGCAACAGACTGAGTGTGGAATCGAAGATCCAGTGGACAGGAAAGACATTTGGTTTATTATTATTATTATTATTATTATTATTATTATTATTTTAAATTTTTTTTTCTTGTTTCAGAACTTTTGTTTGTTTATTTATTTATTTTTATGGCCAGCTCAGCTTGCCCTGAGGGCAGGGCTGGCGCAGCATGTGGTGACAGGGATCGAACCGTGGTCCCTGAAGTCACCTAAGCTTTCCTAAGCAGGTGCTTTAGACCACTGAGCCATCCTGCCAGGCCCCGACATTTGGTTTTAAAGATTGATCCCTTGGGCTCCCTCTGGCTGGGGCAAGGTTCCACTATGTCCTGCATCCTCCTTCCCCCAAGTAGAGCAGTGGTCTCTTGTGTACCAGCACGGAGGTGTGAAGACACTTTTTCAGGCGCCACTTACTTCCTCTATGTCAGCCCTTTCTCCTAAGCCTAACTTGCACTGGACTTGCCGGGGCTTCTTTAGGCACTGCAGCCTGGGCCGTCGTCACAGAGACAATGAAGGGCATGGCTTTTGATTGGCTTGGAGGCTCCTTAGCTTAGACTCTTGCGGTTTTCTAGGAGTCTTTGCACAGCAGTAAACTTGTTGGTCTGAACTCCTTGCCAGGAAAACAGGAGTACTCAAGCTATCTGATCCCTGAGAACTTTAAGCTTGCGGCTCTGGGAAAACCCAGAGAACAGATTCCAACCGACTGGACTCCTACCCCGCAGCTGCAGGGCCAAACTAGAGAGACCTGTGTTCCTCTTCTTCTTGCTTTTTGGTTCACAGCGACCATAATTCAAACAAAAATCCCAAATTATTTTTAGGTAAACTCAGAAATATCTATGACAGCAAGCCAACCTCCAGGTGCGGGGAAGGCTACCTTTCTTTCTGGTGGCTCTACAAGAAATCTGTTTATTACTTTTTCTAGCTTTGGGAAGCCATTTACATCCCTTAGCTTACTGCTCCTCGCTACATCTTTGGCCATTTTTCTATGTTCGGATTACCTTCTGACCATCACCAGAAAAAGTTGTCTACATTTAAGGATTGATATACCTAGAATATATCCAGAATAAGCTCTCTCTTTCAAGACCCTAGACACATGTGCAAAGCCTGTTTTGCCATGTACATAGAAATATTCACAGATTCTGGGAATTTGGACATGGACATTTGTGGGGGGGCATCCCTGTGTATCATAAGATCTACTCAGACCAGAAACAACCTAGGTTATGAAGTTTATAAAGAATTTGAAGATGCACTGTGCTAGGCATTGGGTATGATGTGGGACAGTGCTCTGCTACATGTATAGACAAAGTTATATCTGAGCTGCAAGGGTATGATAGAGACACAAGTTTCCAAAATAAAGAGCACAGTGGAGCAAGCTTTCAAAGGAATGCCCCAAGGTGAAGTATCTATCAAGAGATTGAAAAAAATGGGCCCAAAATAATATTAATTCCCAAATCGTTCAGAGTAGATCTCAGCCACTCTGAAATATATACACACTTCTACTACAAACCCTAGTTTAGGAATTCTCTAGGCTTTCTTGAATAGTCTCCACCCTTATCCACGAGGCTATGTTTCAAGACCATCAGTGAATAATTAAAAGTGCAGAGAATACCAAATTTTATATATCTTGAAATTGTTTCTTCCCTTGGCTTAAACATAAACACTGTAATTAGAAGACAGTTAATCTGATGCTCAATAGGTAAGAGACTAAAGGGCCAGTAGACTGAGTCCATACACAGATATGCTAGACAAAAAAATGGTTATGTCTAGCGTAGATCACTGTTCAGTGTGACAAAAAAAATTATCAGTTATTTGTTTCTGGAATTTTCCATTCCATATTTTCAGATCATTGTTGACTTTGGTTAAGAGAAACTATGGAAAATGAAATAATGAAAGACAACAGGTGATACAGTATTGGGAGCCAAGGGAAGAAACAATTTCAAGAAAGTTGATTTTGGGTGGACAAAGTAAGGAAAAAAATCTAACAGATATTCATTTGGTTCATCAATTGGTGGGTCCCTGGCCCTTTTGACAAAATCAGTGTGAGCAGAAGTGGATACCTGGACTTGACCAGACAGTACACTTCCTAGAAGTTCAGTTGGTAAAGGTAAGGGCAAAGTGGTAGCTGAGAGATACAAGGGAGCAAGGAATTCTTGTTCTCTGTCTGTCTGTCTGTCTGTCTGTCTGTCTCTGTCTCTGTCTCTGTCTCTCTGTCTCTGTCTCTCTGTCTTTGTCTCTGTCTCTCTCTCTGTCTCTCTATCTCTTCCCTTCCTCTCCTCCTCCCTCTCTCTGGAGATTTGAGCCTGATGTATAAGGCAGACAGTAAAGGCAAAGAGAACAACCTAGGAGATGGAGAAGAAAGAAGGAACAACAGGCAGGAAGAGACAGAAGATGAGGGTCCCCAGAGAGAGAGAGAGCACTGTGCTTCAGATCAACAAAAGAGCATCTAAGACTGGATGGAGGTAATGTGTAGAAGTGAATTTAGAGATAAAATTCAACAGGCCATTTTTTCCCACAACTTTCAGCTGATATGATATTGAATTTTGTAGGTCAGTTTCAGCAAAAGGGCGGAGATCAAAGGATGAAGAGTCCTGCTGGGAGGTTTTCCATTAAAAAGGAAAAGAAACCAAGAAAAAAAGCATCTTTATGATGTGTAGTCATCCCATTGATGCCCTGTCTTTATTCTCCAAAACAGTTCAAGAGCCTTAGAACCTTGAATTTCTGATCAGCTCCACACTGACTTTTTTCCTGTGACATATATTTTAATTTAGTTACTAGTTTTCTGTCTGACATGTATTTTGCTGGTTTTATCTATTTTTTAACTCACAGACATGATTCTTCAATATAATTTTAATTTGTCATTTTCTTTGCTCATTTTTTTTTAACCTCTACATGGTCTTCCAGGTGGAACTCTTTCCATTTGAAGAATGGTCAGCTTCAGTGACCATCTACTGATGATATCTATTGTATTTTTAAAAGTTTTTGTTCATTCTCATTCTTGAAGGCATTGTTCCAAGGGTCCTCTGGCTTCTCCTCTAGCTGCACTCAAATTTTGCTATCCTTCACAGGTCTGTCATTTATTTCTAGTTATTTTTAAGATCTTTATTATTCTTCAGTTTCACTATGACTACTATGAATCATAGTGTAAATTTCTTTTTGTTCTTCCATCTTAAGATGTCAGTATTCCATAATCTATAACTTTGTATCTTTTTTCAGTTTTGGGCATTCTCAGCCTTATCTTTTCAAATATTGCCTCAGTTCTTATTTGTTCCTCTGGAATCCACTTTATAAGTCATGAACCTCTATTTTCATTTTCTCCCTCTCTTTGTCTATTGCAGATAATTTCTTCAGATCAACTTTCTGGTCCCTGATTTTCTGATTAGCCATGTCTAGTCTGTTAACCTGATTTATTAAGTTTTCAATTTAACTTATTATTGTTTTTCACTTGTAGCTGTTTTATTTGTTTCTTACCCACCTCTGACAACACTTTAGGCTACTCTTATTTAATGATATGTTCAACCACTGCTTTAGTTTATTAAAATAATTTTGGAAACATTTCAGACATATTGTTACCCACAATATTTAGTGTTATTATGAATCTCATCATGCTATATTTTATGTCTATCATTCATTTTCCACATGTGATTCATGTAGATTCATGTGATTCATGATTATCATGAATTTCTTAGGATCATATATGAGAAAGTCTGTTGGAGCCTGGGCCAGAGGTAGGCTCCTTCAGACAGAATTTGTGAATTCCTGTTGCCTGAAAGTACTGTTAGCTAGAAACCATTCTAAATTTGCAGTGTTTAGGCCACCCAGGAACTGAGTCAGGCTGCAAATCCGCAAAGGCACTAGTTTGTGGTTGAACATTCTCAGGAAAAGTGCATGCCCCTTCTACACATTCTCAATTTTGAAACAGCCAAAAGTGGAAATGAGAGACGCTGACACAACTCATCCTTGGAGTCTCAACTTTTATTGGAAGTGAGAAAGGTCTATTAGTAACCCTGTGTTGATGGGACCTGGGTTTCCTCAGCTGGCCCCTGTACCTACAGGAGTATGAAAATCAAGCTCAAGCTTGTCTCATTTGGCAGACAACTTTGGGAGAAAGCTAGCTTTTGTGATCTGCCTACCACACCAAGTTACCGATTTGGTTTCAGTTTCAGCTATTGCGTATTCCTTGTTAATTTTACAGCTCATTAGTGCACCTCGAAAGACTTAAAAATGATCTTATCTGGCATTAAAGTTACTGAGCCGCATGACCAGAAATGGAAGTGCATCTGTGGGGTCCTTAGAGGAAACTCATGGATACCTGACTTGGGAATTCTGGCTCCAGATGCTAGCTCTGCTCTAAGCTCTTCCAGTTGCCTCAGCTCTTTCTCACATCCAGTTAACTCCACAGCCTCTTATTATTGTGCAATGTACTCCCGAAGCCCCATGGGGCTAAAGCCCAATTATTTTCCAGTGTATCCACTTACTGTCTAACAATGGAAATTCAGGTTGCCCTCCTTACAGTCAGTGGTGTTTCCTGTTTCCATTTCCTTTGGCTGGGGAGGCTTTGGGGTAACTTATAAAACCTTCTCCCCTGGGTGCTCTCACTGTCTGATTGTCTCTCTCTCTCTCTCTCTCTCTCTCTCTCTCTCTCTCTCTCTCTCTCTCTCTCTCTCTCTCTCTCTCTCTCATTTCTATGGGGTGGGTGGCACACGACATTCCATACTAGGTGAATGACTATTCTCTGAAGTTCTGCCTCTTCTTTCCTGTCCCAGTCTCTACACATAGCCTGTGAAAGAGGAGCAGCGCCAAAGCTGTGCTAACAGCAGCAGGGCAGATTCAGCACCCAGCCTCCCTTTGTAAGACTTGAGGTGCATTATGGCTGCATCTAGAGGTCCTCCCAAATCTTCTTGCAGTAGCAGGTGGGGCTTTTCAGAGGTGGCTGGATCTAGAGTGTGTGATGATAGAATTGATTCCTGGTGCAATGCTAGGCTCAAGGACACTGGGACTAAGGGTGTGAGCACTACCTATCCTAAGTAGCTAGATAAGATGAAAGAGGCATTGCAACAGGGATCTAGAAACTGGACCTGCAGAAGCCCAGTGGGTAACTGAAAGCACAATAAAGCCTGACATCTCCATACTCATTTTATATTTGTCTCCTTTATTACCTTAAAACTTTGGGTCAGATCCCTGTTCAGCTGTGCATGCAGGTGCATTAATCATTTGAGACATGTCTATCTAAAAAATTACTTATTGGGGCCCAGCAGGATGGCTCGGTGGTCTAAAGCGCCTGCTTAGGAAGGCTTAGGCGGCTGCAGGGACCACGGTTCGATCCCCAGCACCACATGCTGTGCTGGCCCTGCCCTCAGGGCAGGCTGAGCCGGCCATACAAATAAATAAATGAACAAACAAACAAAAGTTCTGAAACAAGAAAAAACTAAAATAAAAGAAATAAAATTCTTAAAAAACTACTTATGCAAAGTTTACCAACCCCAAGTTCTTCTAGCCTATAGCACCCTCCTTTAAAACTTAGGATTTCAAGAATAAAGTAAGGAGCTGGGTGTGGTGGCACACGCCTCTAATTCCAGCACTCAGGAGGCTGAGGCAGGAGGATCAGTGAGAGTTTGAGACCAGCCTGGGCTACAAAACTGAGCTAAAGGCCAACCTGAACTGTACAGTGAGACCCTGTCTCTAAAAGACAAAATAAATAAATAAATAAATAAATAAATAAATAAATAAATAAAATAAAGTAAAGGCTGGCCAAATAGCTCAGTGGATTAAAGCAACTGCAAGCAGGAGATTCAATCCCCATGCCTGCCATGACAGCCCCACTCCTGGGGTGCACTGAGACAGCAATTGAGACTGGACATGGTGGTGCATGCCTGTAATCCCAGCTCCTGGGAGGCTGTAGACATGCGGATCACTATAAGTACAATCTAGTAGTGAGACCCTGAACACCCTATAGACCCTTCCCTAAAATACAAGAAAAAAAAAAAGAAAGAAAGAAAGAAAAGAAAGAATAAAGTAATTTTCAGTATTTGGAAGGACAACCTAGAAGCAGCTTTTACCATGTCCTATTATTTATTTATTTAGAGCATGTCTTTATTTTAATTCACTTTGGCTTTGAATTCATGGCAATCCTCCTGCCTCAGTCTCCTGAGTGCTGGGATTACAGGCATGTGCTCATGCCTGGCTTAAGGTCCAATTTTAGATCCCTTGGAGGAATGTTTCAAAGTCACCAGTTGTTATCCAAAACTTGCAATCATTTTGAATTTTAGGAAAAGCAGAACTTTGCAAACCATCCATTGATAAGCCCTACTACCAGCCAGCCCTGACCCATACACTCTGGAATAACCGCTTTCAAAGCTGTCATTTCAAAGAAGCAGTCCTGTGATAGTGATCAACCAGGCGACAGCCTGACTAGGATAACCCATGTTGCCAGGTATGCAACCCCCAAACCTTGCCTTTGTTCTTCTTTTCTATAAAACTCTAAGGTTTCTGTCAGCCCCTAAAAGATAAATCTTGAACATTTTAATATGTCCTCCTGGCATGGACTGTCTTTCACCACTGGTCTTGATTGGTGCTTTGGAAACTACACTCATAGCCTTTTTTTGTATGAAGAATCAAACTTGGGACCTTGTGCTTGCCAGGAAGGCGCTCATTCTGCTGAGCTATCTCCTTGGTGCTCTAGCCTTTTTTGAGACAAAATCTCACTAAAGTCTAAGCTATCCTCAAACTTGCAATCTTTTTGCCTCAGCTTCTCCAGTAGCTGGGATTACAAACATGTACCACGAAGGTGGGAGAAGTTATTCCTTCTTAATATCAACATTCTTGATAAAGCAATGCAATACAGGGTCTCACTATGCAGTTCAGGCTGGCCTTGAGCTCACTTTTGTAGCCCAGGCTGGTCTCAAACTCACACCAATCCTCATGCCTCAGCCTCCCAAGTGCCAAGTTCTGGGATTACAGGCATGAGCTACCACACCCAGCTTTTTTTTTTTCTTGTTTCAGAACTTTTGTTTGTTTGTTTGTTTATTTTTATGGCCGGCTCAGCCTGCCCTGAGGGCAGGGCTGGCACAGCATGTAGTGCCGGGGATCAAACCGTGGTCCCTACAGCCGTCTAAGCTTTCCTAAGCAGGCGCTTTAGACCACTGAGCCATCCTGCCTGCCACCCCCCTTTTTTGTCAACATTTTATTTTTTATTTATTATGGTCAGCTCAGCCTGCCCTGGGGGGTGGGGCTGGCACAACATGTGGTGATAGGGATTGAACCACAGTCCTTGCAGTTGCCTAAGCTTGCCTAAACAGGTGCTTTAGACCACTGAGCCATCTTGCCCACCCCCACCAGTACTTTCAGTTGTAGTCATTTTCTACCTGGTTAGTATGTGATGCTCTAAGATTAAGAATTCAAGACTGAGGCTTCACCCAGGGGCACATGCTTGTAACCTCAGCACTCTGGGTGTCCAAAGACAGGAAAATTGCAAGTTTGAGCCTAGGCTCACTTAGTAAATCCTTGTCTCTTGCTTCCTTTCCTTCCTCCGCACCCTCCAAGGTTAGGCAATTTATTTATTTGTTTGTTTATTTGTTTATTTATTTATTTTGTGGGACTGGGGTTTGAACTCACAACCTTGCACTTGCCAGGCAGGCACTTGTGCCACAGAGCTATCTCCCCAGCCTCCCAAGGTTCGGAAATTTAGATTGATTTTTTTTGATCTAAAAATCTGATAGTACTGGTCAAGCAATGGCCGTGACTCATCCCAAAGGCTGACACTGACAAGAGCCCTACAAAGCACTGTACACGGTTCCAAAGTTAATCCTGCAGGGGATTTGACCTTGGATGATACAAAATATGAATGTTTTGTTATACAGGTCTTGCTTTAACTTGCCCTTGATTACCCATCAGAAAAGCTTAATTAAGAGGCATAAAATGCAGAACTAGATTAGTATGATGAGCTGTAAGAAGCTTAAATCAAGAGCCTCCAACATTGCCAGTTTCACCGGTAACCCAGTGCAATTATGGAACATTGGACTATGTATACAACTACTTCCTCTCAGTTCAAAGAGAAGAAATTTTTTTTCTTTTTTTCTTTCCTTACCAATATCAATTAGAAAATTTATCATGTCTACACCCTGTGCTCTGTATAACTACTATGATGACAATAATATGCAATGTGTCAATTATTGCGAATGTACTACTAACGTGTTTTGGAACTATCATATTGTTATTTCTTATTAAAAATAATAAAAAAGGGCAGGCAGGATGGCTCAGTGGTCTAAAGCGCCTGCTTAGGAACACTTAGGTAGCAGCAGCAACCATGGTTCAATCCCCAGCACCACATGCTTTGCCATCCCCGCCCCCAGGGCAGGCTGAGCCAGCCATAATAAAAAATAAATGAATAAATTTTTTTTAAAAATTAAAACTTAGCAAAACTGTCTGAATGAAAGTGAAGGTAAACTGGGCATGGTGGCATATGCCTGTATTCCCAGCACTTGGCTGGGGCAGGAGGATTGATGTGAGTTCAAGACCAACCTGGGCTACAAATGTGAGCTCAAGGCCAGCTTGAACTACATAGCGAGACCCTGTCTCTAAAAGACAAAAAGAAAGAAAGAAAACAAAACAAAAGAAAGAAAGAAAGAAAGAAAGAAAGAGGAAGGAAGGGAGGAAGGAGGAGCAGGAAGAGGAGGAGAAGAAAAAAAAATCTGATAGTTATATCTAAAAGTTCATCTATCTTTGCTTTGACATTTTCTATCTATTTATGTGTTACCCGACCACCAAATCCTGAGCAATGGGACACCAAGAAATGAAATAATATGGCAATAGCAACTTGGTTTGGTCACTGTTTGGGTCACATACTTTTGTTTCTTTTTCCTCTGTAATAAAATTAAGGATTTCATGTAGTGTCATGGTTATACTAAATGTAGTTCGCAACATTTCAAGAATGTCCAAAGCTTTGATAATGACCCATGGGTGGCCTCGCTTCCTGTCTTATCCTTGTAGCTAAAGTCGAGACCCGCAATTATCTTGTTGCTATATTTACATTTTGTCTGCCTTTATCCAGTAGCAACTTTGCCAACCCATATTCGTGTCCCACCACTAGCAACATGATCATAACACGCAAAAGGTGCTTAGTCATTAAATCGACAGTCAGGGCCCGGCGGGATGGCTCAGTGGTCTAAAGCCCCTGCTTGGGGAAGCTTGGGCGGCTTCAGGGACTGCGGTTCGATCCCCGGCACCACGTGCTGCGCCAGCTCTGACCTTGGGGTGGGCTGAGCCGGCCATAAAAATGAGTGAATGAACAAAGGTTCTGAAACAAGAATAAAAATAATAAATAAAATTTAAAAAAATAAATCGACAGTCAACTACTTAAACTACTTGGGCTGTCTTCCTCAACACTCGTTACGGCGTCCTACACAGCGCCCCAGTTTGTTTTCATAGGGCTTGCGCGCGAGGCATTCTGGGTAGCGTAGTTCGCAAGCGCGGTGTGGCTTTCGAAGTGCTGGCGTGAAGCTCCGCGTGCGCAGGCGCACTTTTGGGCTTGCCCCCTCCGCTGCGGCCATTGTCCGCCCCCTGTTGCGGCGGACACCTCAATGGGCATCTGGCTCTTCTGCTGAAAAGAACCAGAGAGAAGAAATCTGCAACCAGGGCGGGAGGGGCCAGCCCGAGGGCCTGGGTGGGCTCGAGGTCACGAATCCGGAGCCGCCGGGAAGCGGTGATTCCAGAGTGCGGGGGTCGGGGCGGCACCTTGCGGCTTTGGGGGCCTCGCCCACTGTTTGCGGATGGGACTGGGCGTGGCCGGAGGGGATCGTTCCCTACTCGCTGGAGGCTCGCCTCTGGGCGTGCGGGAGCGGCAGCCAGGGGCGGGGCCTGCGCTTTTCGGAGCCCTCCTGCAGCACAGTGGCCAAGGCGGGCGGCTGTCGTGTGCAGCCTAGTAAGCACCCTCTTGTTTCTCTGCAGTCCCTGTCCCGGAGCCTCCCCGCTTGGCAGGAATGACCCCCAGGCCGCCCCCCGCTGCGCCCCAGGTGAGCCGCGCGTTTGGATCCGGCTGAAGCCCCGGGACCTGTAGGGCACAGTTATTGTTCCTTTAGAGATACCCAATCTTGACTCGATTGCTCCCTGGGAGGCTCCTAACCACGTGAAACCCAGCGTGCCCAAAGCTGGACGGTGCGGGATTCCTAGCGGAGGTGGTAGGCACACGTGAGGGTAAACCACACGGGGCAGCGTGTTCTTGGGAAAGGAGCAGAGGTTAGATGCATTGGAAGTGTCATTGCTGAGTGCGGGGGAGCTATCTCTATGAACTCCTGTCGGTGAGGAGTGGAGAGGGTGGACTGATGAGACAGAAGTTGTGGAGGGAAAAGTGAATGCCTTTCGGTGAGTGTGAAGGGAGGAGCCCTAGTTTTGGGGTGGCAGCCTTGGAGAGACCTTAGTATCGGTCAGAAGAGGGTTAGGAGCCGGGCATGGTGGTGCACACTTGTAATCCCTGCACTTGGGAGGCTGAGGCAGGAGGATCGGTGCGAGTTCAAGATCAGTCTGGGCTACAAAAGTGAGCTCAAGGCCAGCCTGAACTGCATAGTGAGACCCTGTCTCAAAAAGAAAAAAAAAAAAAAAAAAGAGGGTTAGGAAGAGATGGGCTTTCTGGTGTTGGTCAAGGATAACAGACAAAGACCAGGACTGACCTGCCCCAAGTTTTTCATGTCCTTTTTTGCTGGGGTTTATTGTTTTTGTTTTTATACTGGGGATTGCTCACAGCTTTCACACTGAGCTACATCCCCAGCTCTTTATTTTGAGACAAGTTCTCACTAAATTTGACCAGGTGGGATCCTCCTGCCTCAGCTTCCTACTCCTTTTTTGTTTGAATATATACAGGCGCATAACTCTAGAACTCCAGCCTTTATTTTAGGTTGATTTGTGAGCCTGTTTATTGTTTTGTGGCACAGGGAACATTTTTATGCAGATACTACAACTTGAAGGTAGTCCATTGATGTACATGAAGTATGTCATTGAAAATATAAAATCCAGATGGCATTTGGATCTTTTAGTCCATATTTCTTTAGAATTAAGGAAAAATTGGGACTGGGGAGATAGCTCAGTAGTCTAAGCCTGGTAAACACAAGGACCCATGTTTGATCCCTGGTATCACATGTCATGCCAGTGCCACCCTCATGGTGGACTGATCTGCCCAAAATGACAACAGAAAGTTATAAATCGTAGTTACTACATCTATGATACAGTTGACGTCAATGCCAGTAAAATACTAGTAATATTTAAAAGCAGGAGTACATTAAGTATCTATGATATATAATGCATATATATTTTTTAAGCTTTATGTATTTGGAACAGGATCCCACTGTGCAGCTTGAGTTGCAATTACAGGTGGTCTAGGTGGCCTGCTCAGGGTTCCTGGGGGCCAGGGCTGCATGTGGTGCTGGGAATTGAACCCCAGTCCCTGTACTTGCCTAAGTGTGGCTTAGTCCACTGAATTGTCTTACTGGCCCTTTATTTGTTTTATAGGAGTGAGCCAAGGAATAAAGAAAGGTTGATTTGAAGAGAGCAAATTACTGCCATTGTGACCTTTACACATAGAGAGTGTTCTTGCAGAAGGCTGTGAGAGTTGGGATGACTTAACACCTCATTTTGAGAAATAGTCCTTTTACAAGGATGGTTGCCTTTTTTAGTGGTAAAAGTGGATATGTGTTTTGAGTGATGAATTTTAGGGATCGCATTAAACTTCACATTGGCAGCCTTATTTCCTAAGTACTGTGACTCAGTTACATTGCCCTGGAACCATCTGATGGTTCCCTTTACTTACCTAACACATTGCAGGTATCCATCAGAGACGAACAACAGAGCAGAGCACTGGCTCTACAGAGGGACTTCTTAGGTCAAAATTTCCCTTTGTCAGGAGTTCCCCTTCTCTAGGCATGATCCTCAGGGGAGTGCAAAACTGAGTAATGAGTCACTTGACCGCCAGCTGCCCTGGGTGACAGGCAGTAGGGGTGAACAGCCCTAGGCAGAAGGATAGCTTGCGAGAGGCTGCTCAGAGTTTAGGGTGGGGGCAAAAACTTCTGTCTTTGGGAAGGAGCCAGTCATTTGAATAAGCACAGAGTTTAAGTAATAAAAGTGAAGGGGTTAGCAGTAGAGCTGACTGAACTATCAGGAAAGTTGAGAGAGAAGATGTGGGAACGTATTCAAGAAATGTTCTCTGTGATGGCAGGTTGTGTGGGTTACTGATAATGGGAATTTGGATTTTGTTGTTTCACTCATTCAAGAGACAAGTCACTGAGCCCTTATTACATGTCACATAGTTGTCTAGGGACCTAGGGAACTTTAGTGAACAAAATTCATGAGTGCTCTTAGGGTATTCCTAGAAATGAGAGAGAGAATTCAATATATATGTTTTATAGTATCCTAAAAGATAACAATTTTAAGAGAAAAAGGTACAAGAGATTAAGTAGGCAGGTGGGACGCTTGTGATAGGGGTGTAGTTTTAAGTAGAATGGTCAAGACACTGAAGCCTTATCCCTACTGAGAGGGCGACCTCTGAGCAGACCCCAAAGGTGCTGAAGGAGTCACAGATGCAGATATCTGGGGAAGAAAGAACAGACTCAGCATGTCTGGTATACTCAAGGACCAGCTTGAACTGATAATTTCAGGCAAGAAACTAGTGTAACTTCTGGTTAGATATAAAGATTTTTTTTTTCCAATTCTTTTATTGTTTAAATTTAACAATGGTTATATTACATGTTTTCATCATCGGATCAGTTTAGATTAATACATATAGGTATATAAGATTGAACAAACAACTAAACATTAACCTTTCTAAATCCACATTACTTTTTTTTTTTCTTTTCCCCCTTTTTTTCTTTGAAAGTTGACATATTACATATTG
>PVJA010015685.1:0-10642 GCA_004027025.1 Myocastor coypus
ACTTTACCATTTGCTCTTTTTTTTTTTTTCTTGTTTCAAAACTTTTGTTGGTTTGTTTGTTTTTATGGCCGGCTCAGCCTGCCCTGAGGGCAGGGCTGGTGCAGCATGTGGTGCCGGGGATCGAACCTGTAGCTGCTCAAGCTTTCCTAAGCAGGCACTTTAGACCACTGAGCCATCCTGCCGGGCCCCCACACTTTTCTGAGTGGTTGGGGCCACGTGGTGTGTGAGCTTTTCGAGCAGACCCCTCTCACTAACAGATCTTCACGCGGGCTTTCTCCGTGCCTTTGCTTGGCTCCAGAGCTTATCCACCTCACTATGGAGGAATTCTCTGTTGACTGATGGTTCCACAGTGTGTTGAGCCACTGGACGTTCCCCCTGGGGTCCTGGGGGTTGAGCCAGGGCCCACGCATGCCAGGCAAGGCTCTGTTGTTTCCTTCCAGGATGAGGTCTCCCTGAGCAGCTCAGGCTCCAGCTTGTGGTCCGCCTGCCTTAGCCTCCTGAGTGGCTGGGATCAGGCATGTATGCTGCCACAGCTGAATCCATCTGATCATTTTTATAACACTCTTGTGGTTTGCTGTTCTCTGGGAAGAAAGGAGCCAACAGGCCCTAGAGGGAGAAGGCCGACCTCAAGGCCACCCATGCCCATGCTGTCCCCTACAAGCTCTGCTCCCTCAACGCAGCCTTGAGGACCAGGTTGCATAGCCCAAGTCCTACTGTGGCGATGTCAGGAGCCAGGCTGCCACCAGCCGTGTTCTAGGACAATGTAACAGTACAGAGAAATGCAAAAGAAGCTCTGCAGGATGACAGCGACCGAGAGCCATGGCTGCACTGGATGACAACACCCGTCAGGGTTGCCATGCTGGTCCCCGCCCACGTCCCTCTGCTGGGAACCCGGCAGCCGGGACTTTGAAGATCCTGTCCAGCTTGGGAGGGTGACTCAGAGCCAAGTTGGTGGCTCTGTGGGTGCGTCTTCAGACAAGCCACCAGAATTATCATTGTCTCAGGATCCACAAAACAACCAATAAATCAGACTTAGCTGAGACATGCCGAGAGGGGACTGTGGCTCTTGTCACCACCCTTCACATCAAGGGCAGCTTAAAGGGAGGCCTGGCACCCTGCTGTTCTCTTGCTAAACCCTTCTTCCCTTCCTTCCTTTCTTCTTTGTTTCTTTCCTTCTTTCTTCTCCTCCCTGTCCTTTCCTTTCCCACGCCCCTCCCTCTCCTCTACCCCTCCCTCTTGCTGTCTCCCTCCCCCTCTCCTCCCTGCTCCCTTCCCCCTTCCCCCCCACCTCTCCCTCTCCCACCAGAGGGCCAGGCCAGGCCCAGCACTGGTCCAGCTTTGCACAGTGGGGAGGGCTGGAGGCAAGAGGCCTCTGCCAGTGTCGGAGAGAGGACCCTGCCCACACAGGGATGGTGACCCAAGCGGGGACAGACCCCTTGGCTCTCTGCTCTGTGAACTGGGGGCCAGTACAATGGTGCCACCCTTCTGGGGGCTGTCTGGTTACTGAAGAGTGGATTTGTCCCCAAAAAAACTGAGCTGTATAGAGGTGCAGTTAAGACCCCACAATGCACTCTTGCTCAGCATCCTTTAGTGAGCGTGCTCACTTTGAATGCATATGCATGCCAACCTTGCCTCCACATCCCAGCAGGCCCAGAGGCAGCTGCTGTCACTCTGGGTCTTGGGGGGAACAGAGGTGCAGCCCACTGGCCTGCTCCCTGCAGGGCTCGGCTTCCCTGGAAATGCACGCAGGAACATTGTGAAGAGTCGGGAACCGCAGCACGTTTTTTCAGGCACAGCCGTGACAGCGTGATCACCTCAGCCTGGAGGTGCACGACTTGCACACCCGTCTACAGCAGCCTCGTCCTTATGCCTCGGTCGCTGGCAGTAATTTTCTTTAAAAGTCATATTTCCCTGGAAAAGTACTTAAGGACACAGGAGGAAGTGAAATGAAACTGAAATCTCAGAGAGATGATTATCTTAGTTTGCTTGATTCTATTTATCTGTATTTTCTTTTGGAGATGGTTTCAGGCTGGCCTTGAACTCACTTTGTAGCCCAGGCTGGCTTCAAACTCTTAGCGATCCTCCTGCCTCATCCTCCCAAGTTCTGGGGTTGCAGGCATTCACCAACATGCCTGGCTTAATTTGTTTAAAGATGCACACATGCACACAAGAATAAAAATAAGTATCGGAGGAAACACATCAACCTCCTCCTGGTAAGGATCTCAGCATGATCAGTTTAGAGGTGTTTTATTTATTTATTTATTTATTTATTTATTTATTCATTCATTCATTCATTTTACACTTTTCTCCATTTTCCAGGCATCCTATAAGATGCATGCAATATTAGTCATGAAATGTGTGACTTGGTTTGAAAGTAGAGGTGATTGTGTTCACCCTTCTCTTCCTTTTTTTCAATAGACAGCTGGTTCTACATAGGATAAAGGTCCCTAAAAGGTCTTGCTATGGAAGCCGAGTGAGAAAAAATAAACGAGATGGTCCTTGCCTCTGTTTTATACACATGAGTACTTATGGGTGTGAGCAAATGATGCCAGTGTGGGCACACACACACACACACACACACACACACACACACACACACACGGTAAGACTTTTCCAGAGGTGATTTTCTACAGCTTGACCAAGGACAATCCTGTGACACAGCCTGAACAAAGGGGCCTTTTCATTTCTGGCTTTCCCCACACAAGGACTTGCAGAAGTTCTTCCTCCTCCTTTGAAAGAAAACTGGTCTCCATAAGTTGTAAGAACTTAGAATGTGCGGCCAAGCGTCAAATTCCCTTGGCTGTCAAACAGAATCCTAGTCTGGGACTGTCCCTCAAGCTGTCATTCTCTCCCACCAGAAAACCCCAACCGTGATATTGTGGGGCAGATCTTTTTAAGGAGATATTATCGGGGCCCAGCGGGATGGCTCAGTGGTCTAAAGCGCCTGATTGGGAAAGCTTGGGTGGCTTCAGGGACCGCGGTTCGATCCCTGGCACCGCATGCTGCGCCAGCCCTGTCCCCGGGGTGGGCTGAGCCGGCCATAAAAATGAGTGAATAAACAAACAAAGGTTCTGAAACAAGAAAAAAATAAATAAATAAAATTAAAAAAAAGAAAAGGAGATATTATCTGTTTGTCAGTGAACATTTGTCACGTCCGCTATGGACACTTTCTTCATACCTTGTAGAAATAATGTCCTTGGGGCAGAAAAGTGATCATTTGTGAGAAAATGAAAATAAAAAAGCTTAAGTCTGCCAAGCCCCCCTTTTTCAGTCAAGTAAAATTAGTAACATAATAGTAAATGTAGCTCTGTATTAAGCATAACTAAATGTAATGAGCATTAATATGTAAGGACACGCCCGGCACCAGTCACCCAGACCCTGGCTACACTAGTACAGCTGACTGCCTTCCTTCCCTCCCTCCTTGGTTTCCAATTTTGCTCTCTGGCCAAACCACCTGAGAGGGCTTGGGGAGGGCAGCGTTGAACAGTGGCTGGGCCTCCGAGGGCCTCTACCTCTGACAGTGGTCAGTGGCACCCGTGGCCGTGATCTGAGGCAAGGGCCTGTGGAGCGCACTGCTGGCCCCTACAGCAGCGCTTCTTGGGGGAGCCGCTCTGACCTCAGTACCAAGGGTCATTTTGTCCCCCAGGGGCATTTGACCAGGAGGTGGCTTTTGTTGTCCTGCAGGGGTCCAAAAAAAAGAGCAGGCCAGTGGGTGGAGCCAAGCACCCTGCAGAGGGCTTCCTGGTCCTATTGTTGGTGTTGACAAAGTGGAGAAATCTTGTTTTAAAACAAATGGAAATTAGTACAAAACCATTCCAATACACGTCTCACTACCAGCACGCCAATTTCCTGGAAAACAGAAGTTTGTACTCTTGGAAAATACTGAACCGGACAAGGAATTTCTCTTGGGAGATGGGCAGCCCTGTTGGTTAATCGGATCAAATTCCAGCGTCACCCATGCCCCCACCAACATACCAACATACGTGTGGTGGCCTCGCACCTCCTTCAGCTCCCCCAGTTGGGGACCAATACGTTCACCCCCAAATTGAGCCGCAGCATTCCTGGGTAAGTGGACAGGACTGAGCAGACCCTGAGGTTGCAGACTCCATCAGCAAGTTACTGTCTCCATTTTACGGATGAGGAAACTGAGGCACAGCTGTGTCCCGGTGATTCCAACACTTCCTGTCCTCAGTGCCAAGGGGGCTGTAGATGGCAATGATGTGCTTCTTCTTAATTACCCGCATTTGCCCCGACTGTCTGCTTAACATTCATTCATGTGTTAAAGAGAGAACGCTGCTGCCCACACTGGCAGGTAAAACCATTCCAGCCTCTGATGGGGTCAGAGCTGTGGAGGGATCATTCCTACCAGCCTAGGACAGGAAGGAAGAACTCTTTGCTGGGGGCACAGTCAAGTCCAGCTACTGGGGCAGAGAGCTGGCCCCCGCACGGCCACAGCCACTTAGTGACCAACTAGGGCACGTCGTAAGTCAGGGAGCGCTTCTGTCTTCTGGTTGTCATGGGGATGGGGCTCAGGTGGGGTGGCCCAAGCAAGGACAATTGTTGTCAGGTAGACTTCACAGTGCTGCTCCTGGGTCTCTCCCAAGACCCATGGCACAGGCACTCTTTGCAGGTCCCCTGTCACATGCACCATGGCTCAGGATAGAAGACAGAGGTGCTACTGCAGGGCAGGCTTCCTGCACCTTTCCAGCATGATAGGGGAACCTCAGTGATGGAGGCTAAAGCAGGGGCCTTTCAGAGGATGCACCAGGCTGCCCACAAGGCCCCACTGTCACCTTCCCATGAGGAGATCCTGTCAGGCCACTTCCTCACATAGCCCCAGCCCCACATGCACCTACAGACCCAGCACTGGGCAGCAGCTCTGATGTGGGTGGAAAGCCCAGGAGCCCTGCTTAGGGTCCATCTAATAGCACCCCAATTTTTACCGCATTTCAGTCCTGACTTCACAGGCCATGGACCCACCATTATCTTTGTGTCCTTATCTGTAAAATGAGGACAGTCGCTGCATCCCCTTTAGAGGATTACAGTGAGAGCACAAGGGTTAATGCTTGGCAAGCCCTGGGACAGAGTCCAGCTCAACTACCACTGTGGCTTGACTCTCAGGCCCGATCCTCTCTGGAAATGAGCTTCGCAGGGCTCGAGGCATGGCAGTCTCTGGTCTTCCCTCTCTGCCTGCCTGCTTCTGGCCATTCCTCTTTTCAGCCTGGCCTGGGTTTTGTGCCCAGCTCCTAGCTGGGTCCTCCTCCTGGCATTTCCCATCCCTTCCTGCCTTAAAGAAGCCCTTTAGAAATAAAGGCAGAGGGGCTGGGGTGATGGCTCAGTAGAATAAGCACTTGCCAGGCAAGTGCAAGGTCCTGAGTTCAATCCCTGCTCCCACAAAATAAATAATAAAATTCATATAAAAATAAAAAAGAAATAAAGGCAGAAAATCTTCTGGGCATGGGGATCCGCACCTATAGTCCTAGCTATTCTGGAGGCTCAGGTAGGAGGACCACCTGGGCCCAAGTGTTGGAGACCAGTGTGGTCAACATGGCAAAAACCCATCCCAAGAAAACAACAACAACAACAAAAAAAAGCCCTTGGCACAGAGGTCATGGGGGTACCTGGATAAGTAGGCAAACAAATATGGTAAATGTATAAGAATGCTTTTCAGGCTGCTGCCCCCACCACAGCCGTGAACCCCGAAGACATTGTGCTGAGGGAAATAAACCGGACACCACGCACATGGTGTACACCACAGGCTGTCTTTGGCCCCGGGACACTGCTGCGCCCTGGTAGGTCCGTCCTACATTGGGCTAAGCATGCGGCTCCATGCAGTGGCGTGCACGAGGCCCTGTGCTCAACCTGCAACACCACGAACACAAAGCTGACAGTGTGTGGAAGGTGTCTCGAGTTAGAAATGCACTGAATCCACCTAAAGTCGCGAGTGCTGGAGCTCGCTCTCACAGCACACCGTGGCTGGCTGCCTGGGAGCCGTGCGGCCCCGGAACCCCCAGAGCTGCAGGACACAGCGAGAGCCCAGATCAGCGGTCAAGGCAGGGCCCCACAGGTGCCTGCAGCCAGTGCCCCCGCACAGCCGGAAGCCTTGGATCCTGAGCCACACTATTCTGCTGGGTGCAGACCTGGGTCTGCGGCCGCGTAGCACTTTGTTACAGCTTCCAGCGGCCACGACTGCGGCTCTGGGGTGACGAGCCCTGCTCTCTTCTCCAGACGCAGGTGCTCCTGGGCCCTCTAGCAGTCTGGGGTGCTGGCAGGCATGGGGAGATGGGACCCCACATGGGTGGGTTTGCAGGGCCGGAGGGAGCCCCCAGGTGGGCAAGACTAGAGATGAAGCTGGGGCCGCACTGGCAAGCTGGGCTGGGCTGCGTGCTCACCCGGACCCTGCTCACAGGGGCTTCCCTGGATTCTGTGCCGCGGTGACCCTCCCCCGCCCCCTATCCCCACGCATGTCTTGTGAGTGTGGGAGTTGGGCCTCTGCACAAATGCACTCAGTGGAGGAGACCATCCAGACAGATCCCTGCAGGGCAGGGGTCTACAGGGGACCCTTGGGGAAATGGTGTCCCAGCAAATCCATGCACAAGGCCCCAGAAGGATCAATCTCCTGACACATCCTGTGCACAAAGATGCTTAAGGGCCACTTTTCCTACATCTCCACAGAGCCAAAGCCACCGGCTGTTGTAGGGAGGAAACGCCGTGAACAGGAATTGTGCAGACACGGAAGGACAGATCTGTTTCTACCGAGAAGAAACATCAAGAGAAAGGAAGGGGAGGGAGGGAGGGAGGTACAGGGGGAGGTAGGAGGGGGGAGGGGCAGGCCCAGAGAGAAGCCAGAGGCCACCACTGTGGTAAAGCAGGGCCGCTGCCTTTGGGCTCCTATGCTGTGTTCTTTCCTGACAACGCCGGCCCCCATGTGGCATGTGCAGTGGCAAGGCCTGGAAATGGACCAGGTGGTGCCTGTGTCACATATATAGGCCATGGGCTCAGAGAGGCGGGAGCTCGGACCGCTGAAGACGGGGGCGTCTGGGAGCGCACAGATGCGGCTCTGCCTCACAGCGAGACTCCCGCCGGCTGCTGGGAGACCTTGGTGTGTAATTTAAATCTTATTAAATAATGAATTTAGGTCAGTGGTAATTTATAGATTACCTTCATTAACTGGATAAAAATAATCACCAACTCAACAGTGAGTCATAACCGAAATTAAATTAAAAGAAAAAGAGCCCAGCTTAGCGTGGTTGGGGTGTGAGGACGTGTCTCCGACTATTTCCCAAAGATTCCGGAGATCGGCAAAAATCAGCCTGGATTTGGCCTGAGACAGTTCGCTTTTTTCTCCTTAATTTTTAAGGCCACCAGGAGAAATGTAATCCATATGTGTCGGATTTGTTTACATTTAAACCATCAAAACAGTGTTTGGCAGAAACATTTGAAATCTAAGAACCCTCCTCGTTCTTGTTAAGGGGCTTTGGTCTTTGAACCAGGAAGTTGTCTTGTGCCAGATGTGACAAAGTCGACCTGGGCAGGATTCCCGGATGGGAGCCCTCTCCCGCCCTCCCACCTGCCCCGGCCCTGGGGGAGAGCGGAGACTGCTGGGTTCGACTTCTGGAGGCTCTGGGCGCAGGGATGGCAGCTCTAAGGAGCTTGTCTGGCCAGAAGCGACCCGTGAAGCTCTTGTCTCATCCAAAGGACAGCAGACTGAGGCACTAGGGACTACCGTGTGCCCGGCATGGCGCTGGGGTGGTACCGACAGCTACAAGAGGCACGGACTCGCAGTACCCCCATTTCACTAGTTGGGACAGGGCATCCTGCAGAGATTTAGGGGGGCCCCTCCGGGACCAAGTCAGAGTGCGTGTGGCTGAGCTCGGAGGTAGACGTCTTGAGTGGGCTCCCCTCCCCGCCTTTCCTGGGGCTGGGAATTGAGCTCAGGGCCTGGCGGACTGTGGACTCGTGTGCTAGCTGTGAGCCATGTTCCCTGTACCTTGAGATGTGGTTGGAACCTCAGAGATCAGACTCTCCACAGATGCTGGGAGAGCCTCCCTCCTTCCTTTCTCTTGGTGTCTCTTCTCAGTAGAAACAGATCTGTCCTTCCGTGTCTGCACAATTCCTGTTCATGGTGTCTGCCCCTACAATAACAAGTGCCCTGTGCCCCTCTGGGTGACATCATGTGGCTTAAGGCTCTGTGGAGACCTGGATAAAGGGTCCTTAAGCGTCTGTGCTTGGGTCCTGAGCAATGAACGCGCTTCCGCACTGGCTTCGATTCTAACTTAGGAGCTCTGAGGATGCGTATTTGTGATTGATAAGAACAGGCGACACTTACTGCACACCTGCCACGGGGCAGGCACGGAGGAGCTCTCACCCTTACGCTGCATCCTGCCCTTCTCTTCTTGTGGACACAGCTGGACTCCCTACTTCTCAGAAGAGAGGCCCAAGGCTGGCCGCAGTGGCCACCACCGTGCACATCACGTCCCTGCCACAGTCAGAGCTGGGCGGGGATCAGGGCCTGCGGGATCGGGGCCTGCGGGATCGGGGCCTCGCAGCCTTGCTTCCCATGAAGCCTTACAAATCTCCCATGAGTGGGGAGACTTAAAGCAACTGAAACGCCCGCACCACAGCGCTGAGGCCAGTCGACACTGGGGCACCAGGGATCGGCTGCCTCTAGAGCAGGCCCAGAGCCCGGTCCCGGCTTCCCGCCCACTGCGGGCAGGCCCTGGCTTCCTGGTCCCGAGGCCACAGTGCTCCGGCCTCCACCTCGCCACCTGGTTTTTCTTTGTGCTGTCTTTTTCTCCTCTTCTCAGGGGACTGGCTACTGGATCAGGGACACCCTCGTCCATGCTGGTCCCAGCTCAGGGCTCTCACCACTTACAAGGATGGGTCACATTCTGGGGTCCTAGGAGGGCACACTTTTCAGGGTACCCCTGCTATAGATGCCTTGGTCTAGGTGGGGCTTCTTTGAAGGGGGAAACTGGACCAAAACCTGAAGGACAAAGAGAAGCAGCCATAGGGGAGAGAAGGAAGATGTGGGGACAGAGAAGCCCCTGTGGCCTTGCCGTCCCTGTCCCTCCTTGCTCGGTTGTTGGATGACCACCAGCAGCCTCCCCATTGCTTAGAGCGCAGTGATGTGGAAAACCAGTGCAAAGCTGGACGTGCGGCCCACGGTGCTGTGCTAGGATGAGGGATCTTCTTCTCAACTCGGGTTGAAATCAGGCATCGGCGAGTCAACAGCCTGGGGCTTTGCACACCCTTGGTTCTGACCTCTACCCTCTCCTCACAGCTGGAGGAGCCAGCAGCTTCCGACACCTTAGAGGGACTCTTCCAGTTACCAGGGAGGGGTGGCCAGCTGTCTTCCTGTCTGATGTGACCACTTAGTGCCCCCACTCTGCATGCCACGGCAGACTGAAGCCACGAGAAGTACGCATGTGCCACATGAAGGAGGCTTTAGTAGGATTTCTGTTGTAGCACAGGGACGAGGCACCCACACTGAGGGGACGGGAGAGAGAGGGCTGGCTAGTGCCTACAGTGTCAGGGCTTTGGTTGTCGCCCACAGGTGAGGCGGTCCCTGTGGGCCTGACAGAGAGTGGCTGTAGAGGGGAGGGGTTATCCAGAGGGGCTGTGAGGCGGGGTCACCCAGGGTGGACTTGGGACCAGAGCTGGCTGCAGCCAGAGAAGCCACGGGGTGTCTGACCATCACCCCTGTGTCTGCCGTAGCTGCGCTGACAATGTGTCTGGAAGAGCTGTGAAAGAGGGAGAAAAAAAATTAGGAAGTTTCTTGGCTTGTCTCGGGCAGGCGAGACCTTCTCCATCTGAGTGGACAGTGATTGTCCCAGGCCAGAGAGTGAATCCCAGCCTCCTTCTCCACGCAGGGAGGACTTGTCCTAGGGCCATTGGCCAGACACTGTGTCACTGCTGGACCTCTGCTTCCACTCCTCTGCTTACAGAAAGAATTCAGGGCTGGAAGGACTGTGAGGTGACAAGGTCCTCAAGGAAAACATGATGGGGCAGCATCCCTTCAACTTTAAAATGTGCCCCACTGGGGCTGGGGAGATAGCTGGGTGATCTAAGCACCTGCCTGGCACGTGCAAGCACCCAGGTTCGATCCCCGAGGTATGCCCACACGGTGAGACTTCTTTCCGTAGCTAGATTCTCAGCCATCTGCACAGATGTGACCCTGGCCAGCTAAGCTAGCTTTTGGTCTCAGATGTCTCACCTAGAACACACAGCAGTGCTGGCACTCCACTCCCAGGGTGCCAGGAGGTTGCCTACGTGGATCCATCAAGAGCTATGCCCAAGGCCTGCAGCTCAGTGAGTGCTGGCACCGCCGGGTGGGCTGGGCAGTGTCTGCTCACTCGGCACAGCTCGGGAGAGCCCACTATGAAGCACGGAGGGAAGAAGACCAAGCGTCTCCTCTCTCGGGAGAGCAGGGCAGACCGGGAGGCAAAGAGACTGGGTTGCACTGGGCCATCCATCAAAGAGCCCAGCCAAGAGAACACCATCGGGAGGCAGTGCAGGTGCAAGGTGCTGCTGCGTTAGGTAAGGGGGGCTGGGGCCTCCCTGGAAGCGGAAACCTGTTCTCTGCTCGGACCTCTTCCCCTACCCAGGGGACATCTGAAAACAACTGGACACGTTTCTGGTT
>PVJA010015685.1:20188-45083 GCA_004027025.1 Myocastor coypus
TTCTTCTTCTTCTTCTTCTTCTTCTTCTTCTTCTTCTTCTTCTTCTTCTTCTTCTTCTTCTCATTATTATTATTTTGGATAAAAAGTCTCACTATGCAGCTTGAACTGGTAGTGATCCTTCTGTCTCAGCATCTGCCACCGTGCCTGGTGCTCTGGGGCAGGCATGTCATATGGCACTGGGGCTAGAACTCAGGACCTTGCACTTGCCAGGCAGGCACTTATGCTGCCAAGCTGTCTCCCAAGCCCTGAACTAGATGACTTTGCATCCCTGGTGGCAGGTTTCTGAACAGCAGCAAGAAGCAATTTGCTGTGCTGATCATCTCTGTGAGAGAGTGTAGGTCAAAATAATTTTGTCCAAGGTGACCACAGCATCTCTAACCTGTCAGCACTCCATCCCTAACCGAGCTATTTCCACCCCTAAAGGGAGCACTCAGCTTCAGGGTCTCTGTTTTCAGAACAGTTAATCCAAGCACAGCCTGCAGCACCTGGACAGTTAGGTCTTGGGCTAAGGTGAGCTCAGCAGCATGATTTTTGTGGACTCAAGGATCCAAATTTTATGGAAGTCAGCAACTCCAAGAAATCTGTGGAATATTTCTCTTGCAATCAATTTCTTGTAGATATCACAGCAGAGCTTTTGTATCTTTCCGGCAGGCAGCTTGAGTATCATTAGTCAGAGATGCTTTTTAAAAGAGGAAACAAGCTTTTGAACCTCTGGGCAGTTGAGTCCAGGTCAGTTGGCCTTTGATTTGAGAGATGGGATCTTAGCGTGTAAAGGCAAAGAAGGGCTGGCTGACAAGGGTCAGTTGAAGATGAAAGCGAGCATTCTTAGGTCCAGGCAGGTGTACCAGCAGGCTGTGGGTGGCAGAAGGTGGAGGTGATGTACACAGAGAGCAATGTGACAGTACTGGGAGCTCAAAGATCCTGAACTGGCTTTATAGGCGGGAGGGTATGTTTTAGCAGTTTTAAGGTCTGTAACCATGTTTTGGCTTTGAGCCCTCATTGTCTTCTTTCTCAGGGGACCATGATGGCTAGGGACTCCCTGAAAACAGTGGGCAAGTTCTCAGTGCCATGTGGAAATTGAGTCCCAAGTGACCTGAAGTGACCTGGCCTTTTGTCTCCAACTTTTCCTAGGTGAAGAGGCTAACAGGAGCAGCTCACAAGCAGAGGAGGGAATCTTATAAATCTAGAATAGTTCAGAAAGGGTGCAAGATCAGGAACCTCAGAGTACAAGGTGATGGTGGCCGCATGGTTGGTGGCGCAGAGCTCTTGCCCAAGGTGATTAGCAGCCTGTCAGGTTGAAAGGTGGCTGGGTGCCTGCTTGTGCTTCCGTGGCACCTGACGTCTAGGGTGGGGTCACAGGGAGTCAGTATGGTTCATGGCCAGGCCCAGAAGCCAGCTCTTAGTTCATACATTCAGAAGGAGAGTTTTTTGAACTTGAAGACTATGGTCATCAGTCTCAGATGATAGAAGCATCATCTTTCTCTCAGGGGAACAGTCAGAGCCGAGAGTTCAGGTTAAAGGAGAGCAAGGCTCACTGGCCTGGTGTGAAGACAAATGTCCTCCCAGGCTGTGAGTTTGTGCCTGACAGAAGCAATGGGAGGCAAGAGTCTCAGTTGCCCCCATCATGGTAACTTTTTGACAGGGAATGTTTGAAGGCAGAGTTCTGTTTCATTGTTTGCCAGGAAAATAACAGGTTTGTTCCCTAACTTTTAGAATGATGGTGGGATTTCAGGGGGCTCAGTTTGATAAAGTGGGGTCTGTCCTGTCTATTCAGGTCTGACAGGGGAGAACTCACTTGTTGGGGCTCACAGTCCAATTTTTCTTTGAAGTGTGGAATCGCTGGCTGTCGTCTTGGGTGGGCATTAGGTGATGCCGTCTAACTGGGACAGGTACATCAGCAGAAGGCTCTGGACAGAGGCCCCTGTGGCCAAGGGCAGGCAAGGGCTAGCTGGAGCCAGTCCAGTTGACTGGAAGTAAATGAGTCGGGAGTAGGAAGTAGAGCTACAGATGATGGCAGCAACAGCAGCGGCCAGGGAGGGCCTTGCTGGAATTCTCAGGAAGAATGGGCCTCTTTTTCCTCTTTTCTTCTTTTTATTTCAGATACAGGGAGCAGTTTGGTTTCTTTTTTAACTTCATGAAAGCTCTGTTTTCTGTAGTCAGGAACTATGGCTGTTGGCTAATGAATTCCCATCTCTTATTCCCTATGCGTGTGTTGTGTACCCCCAAATGATGGTGCAACAAAGTGGGCACCCCTCAGATGCCTGCCTGGCTGCACCCCTCATGGGACCTATAACACACTTGGTTATGGAGGGTGCAAGACTTCCGTTATGCCAAATGTAGGTTGCCATGGAATCTCAGGCAAGGGCCTAGTCCCCACCGCGACTGGTGCTTGCCAGTCCTGGAGCGCAGATGGAGCAGCCTGTTGCCAACACTGTCCATGCCATTCACTCACGCAATGACCAGGTTCTCAGGGGTCAAGTATTCCAGCTCTCCTTCCCTTGAGAGTGACCTTAGCTAACAAGAGTGGATCAAATTTCTTTTGCTGAAAATGAGCAGGACTGACAGACTAACTGTCCCCCATGGCATTCTTATTGGAATCAGGCAGACAGACAGACAGACTAAGAGACACATTACATCTTCCTCGCTTTGGGGTCTGATGTGAAGTACTCAAGCAGGGAGGCAAGACTCCTCCAGATCTCTGAGGGGGCTCGAGAAATTTCTAGGGTGTGCCCTCTTGCCTGGACCCAGGGAAATCCTGGCTTCATCCAAGAGGTCTATGACTGGTGACCAAAGAGAACAGCACAGCTGGCCTTCCTGGCTGATGTTCCAGCATGGTGGCAAGCAGAAGCAGTGAAACAGCATCCAGGACTGGAAGGCAGATTTATTTCCTCTCTAGGCATTGATCAGGATCATTCCCAGAGTGACAGACCCTGACCTCTGGTGGTCCAGGGCTTTTAGGGGACAAGCAAGCAGGGAGTACAGAGTGGCTTGTCAACTGAGAGCTGGTTCATACAGTGTCCACCATAGAGACCAATTATGTGCTTACCAGCTGTTTCTAAGAGACAGAGGAAACTGGAACAGGAACTTTTATCTGGGAAACTAAGAAATTGGCTGGGGGAAGGGTGACATTTGATGTTACAGTACCTTGCTTTCTTTGACTTCCAATTTCACTGGGACTCCTCTACCTGGAATGTGAAGGCGATGGCTGGAGCTGCTGCTGCTATTTGGGGACCATGAGGTGATTTTGAGGATAGACATCAAACAAGTAAGAGTCTCAGCTTCTTGACAATCTCACAGTGCCACTACCCAGTGCTGGCCCTTTTCTATACATATATGAGATAAATAAGTCCTTCCGCCCACCCTTTTACAGACCTCTGTCGGCCACAACCAAATTAGTAAAGTGATCAGCCATCCTGGTCCCCCTGGAAATGTCCCAACTTTAATACTGAGGCCTCTTAGTTCAGGGAACTGGGACAGCTGGCCACCCAGGGTGTGATTCCTGATACATGCAGTTAGGGTCAGGGCTGTGGGAGACTCATCCAGGGAGAAGTTTCTAAGGACAGCCTGGTCCTGACTGAGGCTTGTGGGTGTGACAGCAGGGGACACCACCTTCCTAAGGCTGCACTCGGTCATACCGGCATGAAAGGAAGACCAGCGAACGCAGGCCCCAATGTGTGCCTAGCGCTTTGTCATCACGGAGCTATTCCACACAGGGTGTGGGCAGCAGAGCCCTGCCCTCCTGCTGCGACGTTTCTTACAGCATCTTCACTGCACCATGTGGGGGCCTTGGGGCTGGGGCCAGGGTGGGGTAGCACTGCTGATGGCTCCTGGGGACGCAGGCAGTGGAAGAGCTGTGCACGGAGGGTGGGGGAAGAGAGGGAGCAGCCGCAGGCAAAGGGTGTCTTAGGACAGGAGGAACAGCCACGCAGGAGGAGCATTAGGGCCGACGGCACTTAGTTAGGTGTTTTGAAATTGTTAGTGGAGGGCTGGGCTTGATGGCTCGTGCTTCTAGTGCCAGCACTTGGGGAGGCTGAGGCAGGAGGAACCCGAGTGTGGGTCCAGATGGGGAAACTTAGCGACTTCGCATGACCTCACCTTAAGCAAAATAATAAACAGTGTTGGAAATGTAGCTCAGTGCAAAGACCCTGGATTCAATCCCCATTACTGAAAAAGCAATGTTAGGAGACTTTGAATACCTCCATGATGAAGAAATGATTAATATTTTGGGACATGGATGTACCAGTTACCCAGGTCTGCATGTCTGAAGTGTCACCCTGTGCCCCACGCCTCGGGGCAATGGCTGTGAGCCAACTGCTTGGAGTGTGAACGAGGGGATGCTTGAGGCTCTCATCACGCAGCAGAGGAAGCAGGGGCGGGAGGAGCAGAGCAGCCCCTCCCAGCCTCAGGTGGCCGGAAGCCAGAGAACACAGAGTGGGTTTGTGGCCAGCGCCCTGCAGGGAGGTCAGGGTTGGGGGCGGAGAGCAGGCTGCGTCCTGCGCCACGTGGGGCTCCGGCTTTGGGTTTCAGTTCTGTCCTTCGCTGTGTGTCTTAGGTAGTTCTGCTCTGAACCTCAATTTTTTTCTTTGAGAAAATAAACACTCATTGGGTATTTTTGCCAAGGAACACTGAGAACATAAACTGTGGGTCTGCGAGACAAGGGGAGCCCCTTCTGTCCTGGGGTGGAGCATTTTCCCAGGTGAACATTGCTTACACAGGGGTGCAGAGGAGTGAGGTGGCAGGGCCTGGCCCTGCCACCACCCATCTGTGCAAAGGATGCTTTGCGGGCAGAGCCCATGCTTGGCCACCGACTCCCCTGGGCCTTCTCTGCCCCAGGATGTGGCAGCAGCTAGGACCACAGAGGGAAGAGACATCTTTGAGTTTACTGAGTTTCTGGAACCTTCCCCACCCCAACAATTCACCTCCTTGTGGTAAATCAAATGGACTCAGGGCAGGTAGGGGAGGCCAGACCTCCTCGTGATGGGCCCTGTGGCCCTGTGCACAGCCACCTGGCCCTTGCCTCGAGCCTCAGCTTGTCCTGGACACCGGACAGTGGCAGCATGGCTGCTTTTCTCAAAGGACTGCGCGGCTATCTCTCCAGGAGCCCCTTGTCTCAGCCTCTTGTTGTCTGAGGGGTGACAGGGGCTCTGAGGCCAAGGGGGCCCTCTCTGCAGTCGGGCCTCCTAAGGGCGACTCACACTTGCGGGCAGCCAGACCCCAAGCTGTGCCTCCCTCTCCTCCCCGTGCCTGTGCCTGGCCCTCTGTCCATGGCACCTTCCTGCTTGGCCCTGCCAGTTTGCATCTGGGTCTGTGTATCTGGGTACAACTCCAGAGTCCTTGGGGTCTCTAGGGCTTGGGGACGGTGAGTTGTTCCAGGACTGGCCAGTTTTACCAGCAAGCAAGAGCCCTGGGTCCACAGGGTATTGGACAGAGCAGCACTGCTGTCCCCCTCTTCCTCCCACTTGGGTGCTTCAGGAGTAGGCATCTGAGGCCGGAGGTCAGGGCGTGGCCAGGCAGCTGGGAAAGTCAGTGGGACCCATCAGTCACAGAGAGAAACTAGGGCATGGGCGCCCTAGCCCTGAGCCTGGGACCAATCAGAAAATACAATCCTCAGTTCTTCTGGTGGGACACCTAACAGGCTTTTGATGGGATGCTCCAGGTCTGACGTCGGAATACAGGATACAAAACGTGGAATACAGGATACAACGTCTCACAGCCACCACTGGCACTCGGTGACCTGCTCTGTACTCTGCCTGGCACCCTGCTTTCCCTCTTTCTAGTCAATGTAAAACCTTGCTACCACTGTTCATCTCTCGATCAGCTCTTCCTTCAGAACAAGAGCCTAGAAAGAATCTCTAGAAGGAGCTCCCAGCACCCCAGAACCCTAGTAACACGTCTACCCTCTTGCTAGCTCAGACCCCGTCGCCCTCAAGCATGAGACGGGAGCACTCTTCACTATCCTGCCCGGACCTCCTCCAGAAGCTCCCCATGGTCTGCAGGGCAGGCTCCTTTCCTTCCCCACCCTCCTCTCTGGCCCCCTTCATCGGGGGCAGGAGCTGGGACCTCCTGGACAGGCACCCGGGTACATGGCAGTGACTCCCCACCCTAGTTGGTGCTCAGACTCTGACCCAAGGCACTTGCCTTGCACTAAGTCTGCAGCACTTGCATTCTTTTGATGCAGGTTCTTGCTAAGTCACTGCATTACCCAGCCAGGCCAAACTTTGCAGCCCTCCTGCCTCAGCCTCCCACTGTGCTAGCAGTTGTTTTGACAATAGTGGACATTAGTGTTTATGACTAGCTTCTGTGTAGAGGAACTTATAGATGTTCTCTAATACTGATAAAAGAAAAAAAGGCTTTATTAAGAAAACTGAACGCATTCATCTGAGAAAGATGAGTGAGTTATTCGTATGGCTGGATATCAGAATTGTGTAAGGGTGGGGCAGAATTCCTGAGATTCTAAATGAGCTCAGGAGTCACAGGACCAGCTGGGGACAGCCTAAGGACATCGGTCTGCCCGGGCCCTTCAGTGTCCTCCAGACCCTCCCCCTGCAGAGGCCCAGGCAGAACCCCTGCTTCACATCGAAACTGTCTCCTTAATATTTGTTCCCATTCCTCTTTGCAAATACATCTCTGGTTTTACTTGGGGCAGCAACTGGAGCAGGAAGAAGGCAACGTAATAGGAAGCCACAGGGGTTACGATGTGCACCAACTCCCCCAGCGAATGCAATTGTGAGGTGCTGAAAATGTGTACTAGCAAACATTAACTTTAAAAATAAATGTAAGTATTAAATAAAATAATTTCCTTCCCCAGACTCATAATCAGGATTACTATGAGATCTTTTTTTTTTTTTTTTTCTCATGCATTTGGTACAGGGCCTCGTTACACGGCTCGGGCTCGTAATGATCCTCCCGTTTTCAGCCTCTCTAGCACTGTCCAGTGCTGCCATTCACCCGGGCACCTTAAACTCATGTAGGTCACGTGTCCATCCCCAGACCAATGGCTAAAGCTCAGACAATGAACTATGCCTATTGGTCCTCAGTCTGCCGCTCTGAATTCTGGGATTGGAGAACTGTTTTTAGACATGGGATGACAGGCAGGTGCTGGCTGGTGTTGCTGCCCTGCAGAGCCCAGAGCAGCAGAGCTTGCACTCAGACAGCACATCCTCAATGGTCCTGGGGTTTCTCCTTGGACCTTGATCGAGCTGTCAGTCTTCAGTTCTCCTGGTCAATGACATCAGGTGCCAGGTGCCTCTGTTACTCTCCGCGCCCAAGCCTGGACACGGTGGGGTGGGACAGGGAGGCTGCTCCCTGTGCATGGACAGCAGTCTGGCACCAGCGGGGACTCACCTCTGTCCTCACCACCATCAGGGTGCAGAAGCAGAGACCAGGGCACCTGGCCATCTAAGCTCCTGCCTGAGTGCCTGTGGGAACCCCGTGCCATCGCCGGCGTCAGCAAATGAAAATGCCCTGTAGAGTGTTTCAGATGAACAAAGGACAGCTTGGCAGGAGGAGCCGGTCCTTGGCTGTGGATGTTCTGTGCTTTGCCTGTGACCCTACCAAGTTCTGTGACCCTACAGAGTCCCTATTCTGGGCCTGAGGTTAGAGAAGAAGTTATGAGCTTCTGATGTGGTCCCTGGTGGCAAGGTAGCTTCCTGGCACACAGTGGGTGTTGTTTCCTGGCTTATTTGAGTCATAGCTCTGCCACACCCAGCTCAAGCAAACAGAGTCCATCTTCCACTTTTGCTGGTTCATTCCTTAGCTTTCCAGAGGCATGAAGAAGGCCCAGGCCTCTGCCTGGTAGCATGGAGGGTGCTAAGCTAGATCTCTTCCGGAATCTCCGCTCAGGCGCACAGACCTCAGGACCCTGCCTGGGCGACTGCCCTGTTCCTGGTACAATGAACAAAGCCATGAAGCTAGTGCAGTGGACCGGTTCTAGGACCCTGTGGATACCAAGGTGCCAGGAGGCATAGGTCCCTTGGTGAAATGATGTCGTATTTGCATAGGACCTGCACACACACCCCTGTAGAATTCACATCTTGTCACACCTGGTGCAGTGTAAACGTTGTGTGAATACCTGTAGCAGTTATGCTGCACTGTTTAGGGGATAATGACAAGGGAAGAAAGGTCTTGCGTTCACAATTTCCTTCCAGGGGTTTTCTCTCTCTTTTGGGGGGTGACTGGGAGGATATGGATCCCTTGGATGTTGAGGGTACCTCGCTTAGGACAACGTGTGCCATTGAGCTTCTGAGGAACTTGGTCCCTGTCAGCTAGTTCTGTGCTGGAGGAAACAAAGTAGAACAACGCCATGGGTCTGTGGGGAATGAGTGCGATGGCGTCCTGGCGCCAGGTTGAGGCCTCACGGTGCCACACAGGGCAGGAACCGTCACGATCCTCGTTTCACAGATGAAAAGATCAGGGTACAGCGAGGTTAAGCCATGAGCCTGGCGTCACCCTGTGGCAGGTGGGGCCGGGCCTCACCACCCCAGGGCCTCCAGGTCTCCTGGTCTTCCTTCTGGGGCCGCCACTCCTGCCCCGACAGGTGGCCTCCAATAGGATGGAAGCCACCTCCGGGTCCCTGCCCAGAGTTTGGTGGCCTGGTGTCACAGCCATCCCCCTGCAGTGTGATTTCTGGCAGGTGACTTACCCCATGCGAGCCCCGCTTTCCTCCTCTACAGAAATGGGGACCCTTCCAGGCAGCTGGGGGTTTCGGTGCAAAAAAGCAAGCAAATGACTTTGCATAGAGCCGCAGAAAAGGGGGCCTCCTAGGAATGGCCACACAGCTGTGCTCTACGACTGAGCAGGTTACTTTAATCCCTTAAGGAGAAAACAAGACATTGCTGGAGACTCAGTGCGGGGAAGCCTAGGACGCGGGGCTCAGGATTCGCTCAGGTTCTAGCGGAGACAATAAGCCCCCCGCGGAAGCCACGCCCGCCCCGCTCAGCCGGCTTCTAATTAGCGCCGAATAACAAAAGTCTAACGGCAGCACCTGCCCTCCCGGCTCCTCTCGCAGCCTGTCAGAAGCTGAACCACCGGTGTGAAAAACAGCTCCTTGCGCGAGCGACTTTGTCATTTTTGTCTGTTTAAAATAAAATGTGCCCACCCAGGGGAAGAAGTCCTGAGGGCCTTGCTTGGGGCGGGGTCGCGCCTGGGGCCGAAGCCTGAGAGGCCGAGAGGGTAGGGGACGGGGAGGGGAGCGCAGGGGAGGAGGTGCAGGGCGGTGGCGGGTTATCTAGCAGAAGCGGGATCCGCGGCGGGACTCTGGAGGCTTCTCTCTCGGAACTGATAGGAACAGGGATGTGGGTAAGCTGCAGAAGCCCACAAATCCAGTCCCGGGGTCTGCTCTAGGTGTGCACTGTGCTTTGCTTCAGTTAATGATCATGTCACCTCAGAGGAAAGGTTGGGGTCCCGCCTCACTTTACAGGTGTGCTCTGGCAAGCCTTGTGTTGGAGAACAGCAGGCCCCAGGCTCTGTCGCTGCCTGTCTGGCTGCACCCTGCCTGCTGAGGCGGGAAGGCACCTAGGCAGAGGCAGGTGCATGAGAGAGGCAGGGCTTTCTTGTTCCTTCACTCAGCACCAATCAGGAAGCCTCCCTGACTGTCAGGCTCTGAGCAGAGCGGCAGGGTTCAAATCAAGCGAGACGTGGTCCCTCCAGTGCAGGGATCTAGGGTGGACAAGGAAACCAGAATGCACTGGACTCGTTCACTGGACAGCTGTGTTGGTGGCCCTTCCAGGGCTGGTCACATGGCAGGGAAGGAGGATCAGGATTCTGGTTCACAGGCACATAGTACCTTAGGAAGAGGCTTGGGCTGTGAGGACGTAGAGCAAGGTACGGTAGCAGGAGAGTGGCTGCAGAGCGAGAGGGAGGCCTTCGGAGGAGGCCCCTGCAGTGGAGACCCGGTGCTGAGAGGGTGTGCCAGCAAGAGGCACCAGAGGGGCAGCGGTGCTAGCATGGGAACCGTGCATGGAGGGACCCAGGCCTGAATCACCCAGGAAGGGATAGAGGTTCCTAGGCAACGAAAAGCATCTCAAATGCGGCACAGTAGTGCAGGCCTGGACTCCCAGGTACTCAGGAGACTGAGGCAGGGGTCTTGCTCAAGCCTGGGCAACACAATGAGACCCGGCCTCAAAACAATCACAACAGCGCAAAGCCTAAGGAGGAAGAGCTGGGGTAGTGTTCGTTTCTTTGCCTCCCACAACACGCCGTTCACTTGTCTGTCCAACTGTGTATCTATCCACTCCTAATTTATTAATTTTAAGCCAAGCCATGCCTGGATCCCTGCCAGAAGAGGAGAGCAGGCCTCCTCGGACCTGAAGACCTGCAGTACCGTGGAGGAGAGGCCGGTAACAACGGCAAGGAAAGGCGGGCAGCAGCTGAACCCCGAGCCCACGGCACAGAGGAGACGGATGATGGGCTGGACAGAATCTCAGTGCTAATCACCGCAGTTGAAGAGAGTGCTGGTTTGACCACAGCCCCGCAGGGCGATGGCTGAGGCGCAGCTCCACTACGAAGACAGACCTGCAGCTGGCTTTGCTTGGCCACCAGCCGCTCACCTTAGCCCAGGGCTCTAGTAGGGAACAGGGGCACTAACAAAGTCCCAGCAAGATTCACGTTGCCTGCCATTGGCTCTGCTCCGATCGCATGGCCACCCTGAGCTAATCTGGGGGCTGCGGCGGAGAGGTTCTCTGATTGGTCAATAGCCGGCGGAGGACTCTCTGATTGGTCAGTAGCCGGAAAGTCTGTGCTCCGCTAGCCCGGTGTGGAAGGTCGCTGTGGCTCCTGGGGCTCATCCTCCGCGCTCGGTCTCTGTGGGTCCCTGGCCAGTGAGACAGGGACAGGCATGGAAGAAAGGAGAATTGAAATGGCTTTGCTGAGATAGTATGGCCTAGAGTGGAGAAAATTTGGTCTTCAACGTAGAATGAGGGTCGTGGTTTCACTGTAGAGTCCCATGGGATTTAAACTTTAATTAAAAATGACATGTTATAAGCACAGTCCAGATACTGCATAAGTTATAGTATAAAAATCCGTGTGAAACTGAAAGTTAACCGGGCCTACTGCATTGTGGCAGTATACTTTTTTTTGTCACCCCTACTCCCGGGGGAGAGCCTGCAGGGTTAGTAAATGTTTTCTGTTGTCACAAGGCGGGCAGGGGTGCTACCAGTACCCGGGCGCTGCAGGGCACTGGTGACCCCTCCTGCGCAGAGTGGCCTGGGGCCGACCCGCAGCTTTCCCACCGGAGCTATGACGGCAATTGCCAAATGGGGATTCCTGGATGACCTAAGCCAACCCACATGTGCTGTGACCTCTGCGTACCATAGAAAGCTGACGGGGTCCAGAGGAATGAGAAGGCCCAGGCCTCAGCCATTAACTTCATGGGAACAGGACCTGCAGTTTTGTGACATGAGTTCCAATTTGGAAAGGCTCAGAGGAAGTTAGTGAGAGAGAACCTCTGAGCACAGTTTTGACATCCGCCCCCTCCATCAGCCGGGCTAAGAGGGAACCATCGCTCTACACTGGCAAAAAGAAAACATGAAATGGAAAAAAAAAAATCGTTTTAAGTTGTGCTTCTTTATTTGTTGTTGAAATCTCCAAGAGACGGGTGTGCGGATGAGTCACCCTGAGCCGGGGAGCATGCCCCGGCTTCTCCCTCCTGCGAACATCACAAGACCCTGTCGTAAGCACCCAGCCAATGCGCTCAGCCTTGTCCAGGCCTGGCCAGTCAGGGGAGGTGGCAGGAGGGGTGCCACGAGGGTCCAGGCCCTCCCTTGGCACCCAAACCTCCTGGCCAGCTGTGCTGCGCAGGAGAACAGCATGCCGCCCTCACGGCTGGGTCGCAGTCTCTCTCAAGGAGGCTGGAGAAATAACTTATCAGGTCTCCCATCAGACCGACTCATGCTGCTCCTATTTCACAATCCCCTGTGTCGTAACCGGGACGGCGACATCAGGGATTGTGGCCACAGCATTTCAAAGTGACAGAGCCATCCCTGGTTTGCTAAAGGAACTTTTATTAGTTTGGGTTTTTTTTTTTTTTTTCATTATTATTGTTTTGCTTTGTGCCAGGCTGTGTCCGAGAGGTGGGGAGGGATGGAGGGACGGGGTGGTAGTGATGCGTGTGTGTTGTATGGAGCTTTGCGCTTTGAAGTTTAAGACCAGTTGTAAATTCCTTGAAGTTTGTCCTATTTCCTTTTATATTAGCATGTTAACAAGCTTTGGAAAACGGACAGAGCTTACAGGAAGGCACAGCTGGTTGCTCCTGAGCCCGGGCCTTAATTTAAACCAGAGGCGGCTGCCGCGCAGCCTGGCTAGTGTTTACAGACAGAGCAGGAAGAGACTGCACGGAGATGAAGCCGTCACCCGCCGGTGCCTTCTCCAGTCCTGGCCCCAGTTGGGATTAATTAAGAAAGGAAATGCCATGATGCTCCAAATTACTTCTCTGGGAGAAACCTTTGCACCAGATGAAGTCGAACAATAAAAGTGGAAGAAGAAAAAAGGAAAGAAAGAAAACACCTCCTAGAAATGTGTTTAATGCGCATTGAGGTCTTTGTCAGAAAGGGCAAGCAAGGAAGTAAACTTCCAGTCCCTGGCACTGGCGTCGTGTGACATATTATAGGAGATCAGGAAGGAGAGGGCCAAAACAAGACCGCTGTCCCAGAAGATGTCCTCAGCCATCAAAGGCACTCCTGGAAGTGTCACTGTGCAGAAACGTGCCACCAAGCCCTCTAACACGCAGGGGTGTCAAAGCACTGTGTGGCCCTACTCGATGTCCCCTTCAGAGAGGTAAAAGACAAGCCACAAAGTGGTGGCATGCACTGTCATCCTAGCACACTCAGAGGCTGAGGCAGGAGGACCACACGTGGTAGCCCTGGTGCGTGGGCAGTTTAAGGACTGAGACAGACCCTGCCTCAAATTCATCACCATATCATTTCATCAGCACCAGCACTCCCCACACCATCATCACCAAAATCTGGGTGCTGGGGCTGTGACTCAGAGTGACAGCTCTGGATTCCGAGCTCAGCACCACAAAGGAAAAGAGGAAGAGGTGGAAGAAGACGTAAAAGGCAAAACGTAAGCGAGGCCCATGGCATGCTTCCCAAAGAATTTCTCCACGTGGGGCGACAGCCAGTCTGCTTGGGTCGGCTGGCTTTGGCTCCAGCAAGCCGCCTTCTGGCCACAGGCTCACCTTTCTTAGGCCATCGGGTCACACGGGGGAAATGTCCCTATGCCCCCAACAGCCACTTGTCCTCCCCACCCTAACATGAGCTTCTGTCTCCCTCCTCTGTGCCCCCCAAGAATGAACTCTCTTCAGTGAACCCCCCACCTTGGAGAGGACTCCAGGCAAGCTGGCTGATTTTTATTTTGAAGGAATTTCAGTGAAAATAAATAAGAAAATGTAAACACTGGTGACAAACATATACTTCCCATACGGAACAGCCACAGCCAACCATATGTTGAGTCTCATGGATCCAGGGACTTTCTGATTGTTACCAAGATTCCACGTGCACCTGGTTATGGGACAGAAATATTCCCCCGGAAATCTAAACAACGGCAGCAGAGAGCCAAGCTCATTGGAACCATCTTGTGGAGTAGTGACCTCGTTTTCAGGAGAGACTTGGGACCAGAAACAGTTGCATGACTGGTGCTGAGCCCCAGGCCAGCAGCTCCCCTAGCAGTGGCCTTGACTGCAAGCTTTGGAAACAAGGGGCCAAGGCTCCCAGGGCCAGCATGGCTGGACTGAGCTGGGACCTTCGCTTACTGCCTGAGTGACAAGTGATCAACCCTCTCTGGGTCCCTCCTGTGGCAATGATTTAAGCTCCTTGGAAGGATTTTTCTGACGACAGGTGAGGGCATGCGCGGAAGTCCTTCCCAACAGACCCAGGATGTGGCAGTCACCACAAAGCAAGGCACCTAGGATAGAAACAGAGTCCACAGATGCTGACCGAAATCCGACTTTTTAGGCTAGACCTGCTGGTGACACCTGTGGCCCCAGCACTCAGGAGGCTGAGGCAGGAGGGCTGGAAGTTTGAGGCTAGGCTGGGCTGCAGAGTTGAGAATTAGTCTAGTCTACACAGAGAGACCCTGTTTCCGATAAATGCACAATGAACAAACAAACTCAAACTTGCTGGAAATAATAGGGTGTCCAGAGACCTGGCAGTAACTCTACTTTTCCTGCCTTGTTGTGCCTAAGTTGTGAATACAGGGAAGTCAGTAAAGACCTGTGTAGGCGACACAAAGCTGGCCCTGGTGGCGAGAAGGTGTCTGCCTTCTTCCACACAGGGAGCTACTTTCACACTGTGGGCATGCCTGTTGCGTGTGAGTTATTTTTATTGTAAACTTGCATTGTGAAAGTCTTGGGTATGCATAGCAAAAAAATTTCAAAATTGTGTAAAAGTGCAAAGATGGCCCACTCCAGGTTATTTTACCTCAAACCCTCATGGTAACATTTATGGTGCAGGAGCACCTTCTCAATTCCTGTCCATACTTAGACGGCTGCTTACAGAAATGGGATCGTTGTTTTTTGCCCCATCAGGCATCTTGATCAGCCTTCATATTCATCCAGAACTCCGGCCTCATGTTTAATAGACTTTCATTTGTTAGAACTGTTTTTGATTTTTTTTTTTTAGAACTGTTTTTTATTTGCAAAAAGTACACAGAGTTCCCGCGCACTCCATACGCAACTTCCACTGTTAATAAGCCACATTAGGGTGGCACATTTGCTGTAAGGAACGGGAACCGTGTGCCCTAGACCAGAGTCAGGCCTCCCTCGTGTCCCTGAGAGCTTGCCGGGGCTGTCTTCTTCCAGGGTCTCACATTTTGAGGCCTGGGCAGTTTCGGTGGGGCTGAGGGGTGTGCTGTAGGACAGTCCCATAAAGGTATTGGCTCCTGTCTTTTGCATGCTTACATTGGTTGTAAATGAGGGAAGAAGGCCACACAGGTGACATTGTCACCTCCAACCAGATCTGCATGCTGCTCACATGACTCATCACTGTGCAGATAGACCTAGCCCTCCGTCACCTGACTGGGGGTGCCTGGTCCCCCCCCCCTACCCGTTTTGCAGTACAGCACTAGGGATTGAACCTATGGCATGCTCAGCTATGTCCTCAGCTCTTTTTTTTTTTTTTTTTCTTTTTTGTCTTTTTGAGACAAGGTCTCACTATGCAGTTCAGGCTGGCCTTAAGCTCACTTTTGTAGCCCAGGCTGGTCCCGAACTCACACTGATCCTCCTGCCTCAGCCTCCCGAGTGCTGGGATTACAGGCATGCGCCATCACGCCCAGCCCTCAGCTCTTTTTAAGACAGGCTGTCCCGGAGTTGCACAGCCTCGCCTCTGATTTTTTTTTTTTTCCCCTGCCTCTGATTTGAGATCCTCCTGCCCCTGCCTCCTGCAGGGCTGGTGTGACAGGCTTGTGCCACCACCCTGCCTAATTTTTATTATTTATTTATTTATTTATTTTTTAATAGTCAACAACATTAATTTTATTTGCATTTATTTTATAATTAATTTATTCCTGTGCCATAAGTTTTTGTTTCTTCAGTTTCTTCTGGGATATCTTTTTCTTCTGTGCAACCTCCTCCTCTGGCTTAGGAACAATTTGTTCCTTTTCAGTAAGGATCATCTCAATATGGCAGGGGGAGCTCATGTATGGGTTAATCCGACCATGAGCTCTGTAATTAGGTGGCACATCTTGGGTGCTTTGTTCACCTGGATATGTTCAATAACCAGAGAATCTACATCTAAACCCTTAAGTTCAGCATCACTCTCTGCATTTTTAAGCATGTGCAGCAAAAATTCAGCACTGTTTTTGGGCCACCGACCCTGTGTCCAGCCCCACTGTTTGGCCTGGGCACACCTACCAACTCCACCATTGTAACGTCGGAATGGCACACACTGCTTCTTTAATGTGACATCCTTCAGATACTTGGTGGCCTTTCAGATATGCATACCCTTGATGGCCTGGGCAGTTTCACGTGTATTCTTAAAATGAACGCGAAGATTTGAGCCTCTTGATTTACATGATTTTGTGGGGTTTTCTGGGTCGAGAGAGTAGCGAACCATTTTCACAGGACACCACAGGCTGCTTACAGGAAGAGGAAGGAAGGCCCCTGCCTAATTTTTAAACAAGCACATGATGCCCCATTGTTGGCAAGTAGAGCCACTTTTTAACCATTTACGGTCAATGGAGGTAACTTTTTTCAAATACCTGCACACACAGGCTCATCCCACTTTTGCTTGGTATTTCATGTATTCTGTGCTGGGATTGCTAAAAGGGTGTCACCCAGTTCACGGTGCAAATTCATTTTAAAGTTTCTCAGGTCCCTCTCATCCTGGCCAGTGTCACAGAGGCCAGCGAACGCATCGAGCCAGGTGACATTCCTGCTAAGCCTCCTTTCCACTTCATCTTCTGAGGTTGGTGCCCAAGGTTCAATGTCAGAAAAGATTAAGCTCTTGGGGACAGTCGCAGAAGAAAAGGGGCTCAGCGCTGAATACCTGGCAGTTGGAAAAGGGGTGCAAGAATCAAGACTGAGCTGCATTGTGCCCCAGATCACCCCTTAGATGGTGTCTGAGGCTTCTCTGCTTCTCGCAGGCAGATGTGTCTCCCTGCAGGACCTGCTTGTCCCGCCTTCCTCATGCTCATTGGTTCCCTCCCACCAGCACTTTTGGGATTCCTATTCCCTGGAAAGCTTGGTGTTGGGAACCCTGGCCCCTTCCTGGTGCAGAGGGGCCTGGTCCTCCACATGTGCGGCTTCCATCCAGTTCCAAAATTTATACAACTCACAGGGAACCAGTCCTTTCAAAATGGAAGGATTGACAACTATTTACACGCCGATGGAAAGCCAAGCTCTGTCCTCTTTTAAATGTTTACATGGGCTCGACAGCTGCTCCGCAGCCCCGGGAACTGGGCACCCATGGGGCCAGCGCCAACACCCCCCCCCATTTAACATGTGCCGCTGAGGGGTAAAGTTCCGTTTTCCATGGCTCCCCCCAGCCCATGAAAGAGACCGCTGTGGTCTCTTTTGTCTTCTGCTTTGTGCACGGACTATACAACAGCAGCCACTGCGACCACAATGTCCCACCCGGACCTACAATTTCCATGCAGCCTTTACCGTTACCCAATCCTGTGGACCTCGCTGGCTTCACTTCCCTGTTGCTTCAATTCCTGTCTGTGTCCCGCTCACCTTGCCACCCCTTTGCCCTTAGGTATTCCAGCCCAGGAAGTGTGTTCAGTTCCTGGAAGTGTATAGCCAATCTTCTGCACCCTGGCATGGGCAGAGATGCAGGTGTATACATTTTGGAACTGGATAGAGGCCACACCCATGGAGAACCAGGTCCCTCTGCACCAGGAAGGCGCCAGGGCTCCGGACACCAAGCTTTCCAGGGAGAAGGAACCCCAAAGGTGCAGGCGGGAGGGGACCAATGAGCACATGGAAGGCGGGAAGAGCACGGGTGGGCAGGACAGTAAAGGGGGGAGGAGGAGATGGGCAGAGGGGCTGCTGAGGCTCTGTGGGAACCGGGAGCCATAGCGATCAGGAACGTTTCTCTCCAGCCGTGTGCACAACAGCCTGGCACACAGCTGGGTGAGCAACGGCAGAGAGAGCAGGCAAGGCCCCCGAGGCAGCTCAGGGCAGAAGATGGCGGCTCTAACCAGCAGAGCAGAGAGGGAGGGAGCCGGCCAGACCTGCAGTAAGAGCCAGAGACTGAAAGTGAGACTCTTCATTGTTGCTAAGACAGAAACACAAGGACAGTATCTGTCCTGCTCACTCCCGTACTTGCAACACCTAGTGCAGGAGTTGAGTTATTGTGACCCAGAAAATATTTAATGAAAGTCCCTTTGCTTCTGCCTTCCTGCCTCCTTTTCGCTGCATGGACTGTGGTTGTGATGACTGGAGCTACGATAGTCTTTTAGGGTCATGAGGTACTGCGGTTCAGAAGCTGCTTATTAGGAGTGGTAAAGCAGGAAGACAGATGGAGCCAGAATCCCTAATTAATAAGGAGCCTCTAACCCTGCCTTCAATTACTTATTTTCAGATTCCTTTTTTCTTTTCTTTTTTCGTGTGTGTGTGCGCGTGTGTGTGTGTGTGTGTGTGTGTGTATACTGGAGATTGAACTCAGGACCTTGCACTTGCCAGGGAAGCACTTATTCTACTGAGCTGTCTCCCCAGCCCTCAAATTTCTTTTACCCAAGGAGAAAAATGTACTTCCTTTAAGTTATTTTGTCAAGTTTCTGTTCCAGACATTGAGTTCAACTCCTGATTTATTGCTAGGTATAGTTGCATGTCATAGTGAACAAAGCTGAAAGGGGGTTGTGTCAAAATAGAAGCCGTTGCGTGCCTTTTGGGACCTCGTTTCTTCCTCTGTGACAATCAAATGGCAGGGAGGCTGTCCCACAAGGCAAGAGGAGGGTTGTGAGATGGTGGAGGCTGGGTAGATGCAGGAGAGGCCACCAGTACAACCCGACTCATGTTTTGTTCTCTTCCTTCCCCCTGAAATAGGAGTTTTAGAACCTCCGGCATCTGCGTGCGTCATCAAGTTCCAAGTTGGGCGACTTGGGATGCCCTAGAGCAATGCTTCTCAAAACTGTTATCATCATTCCACTTGTTAGGCTCTATGCAGGTGTCCCTCGAAGTCTCATGCACCCAGAGGTGGGCTTCTCAGAGCTGCCTGGCCTCTGGGTGTGGCTGAGCAGGCTTACCCAAGGCAGAAGCCCCACCCTGGGTGTGGGTGGCACCATCTGAAAGGTTCATAGCCTGGGTGGGACCCAGAGGGTGCGGGGGAAGGCGGGTTCCTGCCTGCTGGGACTGTCGCTCCTCACCAGGGCCCTTCTGCCATGCCACCCTGCTGTGGACTGAGTGAGCCGTGGGCTGAGTAAGCTGTGGGCTGAGTGAGCCATGGGCTGAGTGAACTGCGGACTGAAACCTCCACAGGCTGCGAGCTAGTTAGAACCTTTGCCTTCTAACTCGTGGGTGCTGGGTATTCTGCCTCAGCATGGAGAAAGGCAGCAAGACCCCTCCTAGGAGCCCCCGTGTTTGCTTCCTCTGGTGCTTGGAGTAGAGCCCAGGACCTTAGGCATGCTGGGTAAGCGCTCCACCACTAGGCTACCTCCCCAGCCCCTTTTTAAGTTTTTTTTTCTTGAGACACGTATCTCCAGGCGACCAGTCTGGCCTCAAACATGCGCCACTGAGACTTAACTTCTACTACACTTTTGCTCATGAAATTGCCTTTCTTTCCATTTATTTAATATCACAATTAAAAATGCAAAATCCACCAGGCATAGCCAACACAGGGGCTCTTAGGAGGTATCTCAGCTACTTTCTCCTGGCTGAGAGAAAATGCCCAGCTGACCCTGTGCATCCGCCTGCCCAATTGGAGCACTACATGTGCCATATATGTCATTTGATTCTTTCCAGTGGCCACAACAAAAATCAATAAGAAACAAGTGATAATTATTTTATTTTATTTAACCCAACATAGACAAAATATTACCATTTCTAAAGTAACCATTACTGGGCAAGGGAGATAGCTCAGTGGAATATGTGCTTGCCCAGCAAGCACAAGGTCCTGAGTTCAACCTCCTATACCACAAAAGCAAGCAAAAACAAACAACACCAATTCAAAAGTAACTATTACTTAAACGTACAAAGGAGTTCCTTTACTTATTATGGGTAAATTTCACGTACTCTCCCATCCCTAGGACAAAATATCCAACACTCAAAGTTTAAAGCAAGAGGGTTCTTTGGGCTCATGGTTTGGTGGGTTCAGTCCGTGGTGTCAGGGAGTCTAAGGCAGGAAGGGTCTGGCAGAGGGAAGGGGCTCAGCCCAGGGCCACTGGGACACAGGGACAAGATGGAGAAGCAAGGGCCAGGAATGCGCCCTCACGGGTCATGCCACCCTGGCCTCCCCCAGCCAGGTCGTGCTTTCCAACACCTGCAGCACCCTGGGACAGAATCACCCTTCCAAAGTGCCACTTCTGAACGTAAGACTTTGAGGACACATTTGCTTTAAACCATGTCATGCAGCTTCTGTAGTCACATGCCACTTTTCGGCACCCGGGACCTCAAGCTTCCCTCTGCTTGGGCAGACGGTTTCAGCTATAGACTGCACGCTGCTGACAAAGCCGAGCCAGCCCACCTTCCGCTGTGGCTTTTGTCCTCACAGTTTGTTGAGTGGGTCGCCCTGTGACTTACCTTCTCACTTAGCACTGAACAGAGCTTGAAGCTCCATGGAAGGCCAGAAGCCTCTGTGAGTCCTGTGCTGGGATCACCCATTCACTTATTCACTCAAGTCACTGCCAAGGCTTGGCAGTGACAAGGCGGTCCTTGTCTACTGGAAGTGGAAGCCTCAAGAGTAGACAGAGAGGCCGGGGACATAGCTCAGTACAGTAAGTGCTTGCCTGGCAAGTGCAAGGGCCTGAGTTCAATCCCTGGCTTGGCCAAAAGAAGAGTAGACAGAGACATCTTGCCTGCTGCGTGCATCTGGCCAAAAGCCAGGGACTGAGAAGAAGGGTAAGGACCTTACTGGGGGTGAGCGGAGATGTGGTGTGGTGGGGTGGCATGGTGCCAACCTGACACCAGCTGCCAGCTTCTGCCTGGGAAGGCCAGGCAGTAACCAAGAGTCGGGTCCTGCAACCACAGAGCTCAAAGCGTCCCTTGGTGCTGGGCCTGGCCGGGGCAGCCTGGAGCCATAGAAGGTTCTGGAGAAAGGGAGGGATGGCATTCCTCTCAGGAATCCAGGCCAGGCCATCATTCCACTCCTAAAGATCTCAGCAGGGGCCACAACCTTCGGGCTCTGAGCCAGTTCTACCTGTTTTGCTGCTGCTGTTCCGGGGGTCTGGGCGTGCAACCTTGCCTGAGACTCTGGGTTCCTGCGGGGCTGGGACCTCAGAGGGCTCCACTGGCCCTTGCTGAAGACCCAGAGCCCCCTGACCAGGCCCCTACAGCCTCCACAGCCTGGCCAGGCGGGTTGCTAAACTGTCCCAGCTCCCCCAGGCCCAGCCCCAGAACAAAAGCCCCAAACCACTTCCAGTAATGCAATTTCATGCTCCAGGTCTGTCACCACCCTCCCTCCTTTTGATTCCAAAAGGAGCGTGTTCCAGGGGAAAGACAAAGCAAAGCCCGGCATTGCTGTTTAGTTCCAGTAAGCACTTTGAAAAGTTCCAGCCCCCTTCTGACAGGGGCGCTTCCTTTGTGAGCCCCAGCCACCAGGCCTAGCCAGCCGCTGTCCCCCGCTCCCTCGTAGCAATTGGTTTACTGTGCCGAGAACATTTTTGTGAAATGCGGGATCTTTCCACTGTTCCCCTCCTTATCTCTTTTCCCCTGGCCTCTGATGCTACTTAGTGAGACACCTCCCACCCCCAGGCCACGCTGAGGCCCACACCACGGGCCCTGTCCACGGGGAAGGGAGGGGAGCAGTCGTGCAGAGGTGGCAGAGTTGCTGCCAACTCCAGGGCCGTGTGTGCCGGGCACGGGCTCCTCAGCCTCAGGGCTCTGCCTAGCGTGCTGCTTGCAGCCTCGGGACTTGGCATGCGCCGCCCCCATGGCCTCTACCCACCCACCTGGCTCGGCCTCGCCTTCCTAATGGTGGCTCTGAGGACGTCTCCTCCGATGGCCTGCTGACCTCCAGCCCAAAGCCTCCCCTGCTGCGGGGCTGCACTTCTCACCGTAAGGACCCACCGAAGCGGGCTCCAAGGTCCAGGGTACAGGGGCGCCTCTCGCAGCCAAGAGCTCGGCCTGTCCACCTCAGCTTCCGCATCCAGGGAAGTAACAACCAAGCCCAGGCTGGGCTCTGCCAATGAGTCCTGAGGCGTCAGAGGGAGAGGGTGTAGCTGGGGCCAGCATGCCAAAGGGCTGCCGCTGAGCCTCGGATCCTCTGCCGCCACCTCTGTCCCAGCTGCACCCCTGCTGCCGCAGCGCCCACCGTGCACCACCAGCCGCTAGCTCCGAGCGCTCTGTGCCTATGGGAGAGGACTTCAGACCTGCTTTACACAAGGTCCTAGATCAGTACCCCTGTCACACGAGACTGCGTCTTCCTCAGCGTGCGAACTGGGGGCTGGGAAGGTGTCCTACAGAGCCGGGCACAGTGGTGCACACCTGCAGTCTCGGCGCTTTGGGAGGCTGAGGCAAGAGGGCCGGAGGGAGCGACCCAGCGAGGCTCCTTTCGAACCCTAGAAGGGGCTCAGGATGCAGCTCAGAGCAAAGGAGCTCATGGCAGACCACGGTGTCAGAAGGATAAGAGGAAGAGTCTTGCATGGAAATACAGCCAGCCCGATGCGGGGTGCGGGGTGCGGGGGTGGTGGGGGCACGCCCAGCTTGTCCTGGGAGCGGGTGGGAGTGAGTGAGCCGCCGTCTGGAAGGTAGGGGTGCATCTAAGGCACAGGCTGGTGGCTGGGGAGCTGACTGCGAGGGGGAGCCCCTCCACCTGCTAACACGTCAGCACAAGGAGTAGGCAGAGAACCACATCCACTCCACGGGGGCCGCGCTGTCCCCTCTGCTCCGTGCCACAGAACAGGCCACAATGCTGGACTCCGGGGTCGTGGTAACGGCCACCAAAAGCTAAAGGATGAAAGGCCTCGTGTGACTTCGGGCCAGGATAAGCTCTCCAGAGGCTGCTGGGAACAGGGTGCTCTGACAGGGACGTTGGGGACATGCCCTTTGCCAGGTGCTGGGGCCAGTGCTGGGATCTGGAAGGAGCCACTGGGACACCTTGAGTGTCCCGCGTTGAGCCTCAGGATGCTTGCTGGCCTGGGGCCCTCGGTGTCCTCCAAGGCCTCCACAGATGTGCTTGTTCAGCATCACAGCCCGCTGAGGAGCCTGTGCTGGCTGTATGAACAGGAGATGCTGCCAGGGACCAGAAAGCAGCTTGCCTGTGCTCCCCAGCTTGTAAATGGCAGAGACAGGACTTGAACACAGGCCCACGTGTGTGTGGCCATGCATCCCAACGGCCTAAGGGGGCAGGCTTCTAGCCCATGGCTTGGCAGGTGCAAAGGCCCTGGACATCCCAGTGGCCAGAGCCTCCTCGGCCACAGCACTGCCCAGACCAAACCAGGCAAGGCCCCCTCTTGGGTCTGAAGGCAGCCGGTGCCCCTGCCCAGGAAGGCCCCATACTGTGAGAGGAAGTGAGAAGATCTCGTCCTTGCCATGTGCGAACTACAGCTGGAGAGGGAACGCAGCCTGCCTCAGGAGCCAGGACCCTGAGATCGCCTCGAAGGCACTCAAGGGCTGTTTCTGTCTCCAGCACCCTGTGGTCACCACAGCTTTGCAGAGTGCAGTGGAGAAAGAGGCGGAATGTGCTGTCCCTGCTCAGGAAAGGGACAAGGGACGCACTGAGCATGGTGCTGCAGACCTGACCTCCCCAGCCCTTGTCAGCGGCTGGGGGTGTCAGGTCATGGGGTTCTCTCGGGCCATAACAACAATATGTGTGTGTGTATGTGTGTGTGTGTGTACAGTTATCTAGCACATGCCTGACTTGCAACACAGACCTCATAAGTAGCAATTATTGATCTTTCGACCAGACAACATCATATAACTCCTGAAATTCAGGAATTGTGGAATAGGGGTGCTCCGTGTGAGCGTTGACTAAGGCTTTGCTAATAATAGGCAGGTCCCTCCAGGTGCCACCCCCAGGCACACTGTGGTGCCCAGCCTCAGCACAAGGACGTCCCTGGTCAGGCTTGGTCTCTCTGCAGGCCACCAGCTCAAGGAGGAGTGCAAGGGAGGCCGACAGTGCTGTTCCTAGGAGTGCCCTCAGGGGCGTCCCCAGGGACCGCCTCCATGCTGGCCATTCTCAGAGCCCCGGTGGGCTGCTTCACCTTTCCCACTGGCTGGGCTCTGGCCCCATGGGCCGCTCCCACCAGGCTGAGCAGGGGGATGGATGCCTTTTGATGTTTCCCCCTCTGCTGGCAAATAGGAGCTGCCGGCCCTGAACTCCACAAACCACTTAGGGGATTGGAGATGTTACGGGGAGGAGGGAGGTGTTGCCAGGGCAAAGGGCCTGTTGCCATGGAGACTAGAACCCCCACAGCCACTGACGGGCTCCTGCTCTGGGCCCCCCAAGACAAGACGGGCCTGGCCAGTGGAGTCTTTCTTGGGTGGTGAAGGTAGCGAAAGTACAGGCAAAACTGCTCTGGGGGCGAGTGCCTCAGTCCGGCAGAGAATTCTTCCCCATCACCCTGCCGAGTTCTCTAACCCACCACCGCCTTCGCCAAACAAATCTCTCTGTGTGCCCGAAAGTCTAAAAATCACATTTAAATATTTGATTTGCTGCCATGAGCGGAGGAGAAAAGCGTGGCCTGACGGATGTTGTGGGAGCTATTCGGAGAATGTCACCTTGCCCTCCCGAGCGGCTGCGGACATGCCTCTCTCTCGGTGCCCTCTCCAGAGAGCAAGATAAATAAAGCTCTGAGCAGCTCCAAGCCCACGGCCCTCAGTGGGGATTGGGCGCAGGGCTCCCGAGAGCTGCTGAGTGATCGGCTTTATCTAGCCTGTGTCTGTTGATTTTACTCGCAGATTTTCCCCCCAGTAAACATCACTACATGACAACTGTGTGTTTTCCTTTCTTTCTGGAGAAATGAAAGACATCTGTAACCATAGAGATAAACGGGCCCATCTTTCAACATGTTTTTAAAATATCAGGAGCATTTCCAGGAGAAATGACACCCTGGTAACACAGGACCACAGGGTCCCAAGCAATGCTGGGCGTACACTCCCCAACTCCAGGAGAGACTCAGGAAGGGATGCAGTGAGGGGAGCCCTGCTGCCTGTCTTGTCCCTCAGTCCTGGAGGCTTCATGAGGAGCTCCCACAATCCACCAGGCCCCATGGACCGCCCCCCCCCAGCTCTGGGCATTGCTCAAACCGCTCCATGGACTGACAGCTGAGCAGAAAATCCATTTTTTGCTTGTATTGAACATGG
>PVJA010015686.1:0-44601 GCA_004027025.1 Myocastor coypus
TTTTTTTTTTTTTTTTTTTTTTTTTTTTTTTTTTTTTTTTGAGGTGCTAGAGCATGTATTATTGTTTTCCATCTTTTCACTTTTAGCCTGTAAATTTCTTTATGAGTTAAGTGCGTTTCTTGTATACAGTATATTGTTGGATTTTGCTTCCTTATCCATTCTGCCAGTCTATTTCTTTTAATTGGAGAATTGAGTCCATTTACATTGATGGTTATAATTGAAATGTATTGACTTTTGATTGATATGACTTTTATTTACTACTGTTTGCCACTTTTTCTCCTATGTTTAGTTGGTTACCCTATTTGGTGGGATTTTTCTATTCTCATTTGTTGAATTCAAGTCATTTTGGTCCCTCTCTTAAAATATTTGTTAGTGTACTGTGTAGTGTTGGCTTTAACATCATGAAATTCTTTGTTCCTTGTCGTGGAAATATTTCACTTCTCTCTCATACTTGAAGGAGAGTTTTGCCGGGTATAGTAGTCTGGGCTGAAATTTGTTTTCATGGAGGACTTAAAGCACCCTGCTCCATGCTCTTCTTGACTTCATGGTTTGTGAAGAGAAATCTGCCATTCTTCTAATGGGTTTTCCTTTAAACGTGATCTGTTTCTTTTCTCTAGCAGCTTTTATATATTATTTTTCTGCTGAATTTCTGGAATCATGACTATTATATGTCTTGGTGTGTTTTTAGTTGGGTTGATGTTATTTGGGGTTCTGTATGCTTCAGTTACCTGGATGTCCAATTGTTTTTTCTTTCTTTCTTTTATTTTATTTTTTTATTTATTTATGTTTTGTTTTTTCATACTTGTGAAATTTTCTGCTATTACTTCTGCCCATATTCTTTTTATATCATTTATGTTGACTCCTTCCTTCTCATTGATTCCTATTAATCTCATGTTGTTCATTTTTGCATCATCTTACAGATGTTGAATTATTTTTTCCTGTGTCCTGGTTGCTTTTAAGAGATCCTTTCTTACCTTTTGACTAGCTGTGACAGCATCTTCAAGATCTGAGACCTTATCTTCACTTTTGTTCATACAGTCTTGCCAGCTTGTGATTGAGATTTTATTTTCTTGTATATCTCTTTGAAATTGTTTCATGTGATCTAATTCTTTCCTATATTGCTCAATCAGGGAATCCATCATTTTTCTAATCTCTAATTTTTTATCAATGTCTCCTATAGTAGTACTGAAGTCTCTCATTATAGTTATCCTTTCTCTCTGTAGTTCAGAGATTATTTCTGCTCTGTTTTCCTCTCTACCTTTCTGTAGTTATTCCCCTACTTTTGATGCTGTTAATTTAGAGAGGTCTTTTTTAACCTCAGAGGTTATTTGTGGTCTAGTTTCTTTTATACTTTTCTGTAGTTGTTTTTCCACTTCAGAGTCTATTAATCCATGCATTTCTTTTTCTTTTTCTTTTTTTTTTTTAAATTTCAGATGTTATCTCTGATATGAGTTGCTGTATATGCTTCTGCACTTGTCTCTCTAGCTTGGATGCTACCCATTCAGAGATTTCATCTGCATGATTCCTGTTTTCTTCCATGATAGTTCTTTTTAAGATTTGTTTTGTTTTGTTTTGAGAAAAGTTCTCATTAAATTGCTGAATTGCCTAGGCTAGGCTCAGATTTGTAATCCTCCTGCTTCAGCTAGTTAGAGTGCTGGGATTTACCAGGCATGTGTGCCACCATGCCTGGTAAATTATAAATCTTAAAGACCTTCCTTAATGTAAAGCATAGGCATTATTAAGATGGTGCACGTTGGAGGCAAAAGGGATTGTTAGTTTTGACATTTCGGTTAATGATTTGCAGGAAAGGAGTTGAGCAGGTAAATCCACAAGGCTGGTAACTCATCAGCTTGGCCCTTGGCCAAACAAGCCTCCAGTTACTTTGGAGGAAAGTGGAGCGGACAGTTAATGTTTCTCAGATTTACTAGAATAAATTCATTATCCTTGTGAAAATAGAAATTTGTTTTGTTTTGGTTAGACTTGGGACCCGAGATTGGATCTTGCTCTTTGTCTTTATCATTTTTTATGGCAGTGATTTCTACACTTTGAACTCACATAGTTTGCACCTATGGAAATTTGAGTCCGTATTCACCAAGCTTGTTCCCCTCCAGACGTGCCTGTCTGTGAGTCAGAGCTCAGGTGGCTGGCTACCTCAAGGCCCTGTGGGTCGGGATGGTGGTTGGCCTAGTGGGGACGGTGGATGGCAGTGTGAGGGTTGTGGGTGTAGTCAGGATTCGGGCAGTTGTCAAGTTGGGGGATGAATGAGGGCTGAGAGAGTTCTTACCTGGCCTTCATGAGGCTTTGTCAGGAAAGTGGGTGGAATTGGAGCTTGTGCTGTTAAGTCAGGGGATGGACTCAGGCCATGTCCGCCACATGGCCTGGCCAGTATGGCAGGCAGGGTGTAGGCTGGAGTTTGGGGATGGCGTGTGGGTCCAGGTGGGACCCGGCTGGAGTTTGGGGATGGTGGTTCAGGTCCTTGGGTTCTTTTTCTTTTCTTTTCTTTTCTTTTCTTTTCTTTTCTTTTCTTTTCCTTTCCTTTCTTTTCTTATTAGGTCAGATCTAACTTATTTGTCACTTCAGCGTTTTACTTTTGACTGGACTCAGACTTGGAAGAAGAAGCTCTCAGAGAGGACAGCCTGCATTTCTTGGTCGTCTGTTCCTGGCCTTTTTCTTTGGCTTCCTTCATTCTCTTGGCCAGAAGTTTAGCACACTCTGTAGCCTCTTCCTTGTTAGTGTGCTGCTTTTTCAGTGCAACATGGCAGCATTTGTGTTGAAGCACATGTGGGGTAACCAGTCGCTAGATCTTGGGGGCTTTAGTCCTGGGTTTCTTACGCTTGTTGTTCAAGGGCTTCCTGACAGCATGCTCGCGGTCATCATCTTTCTTAGAGAGACAGAAAAATTTGCAGATTCTGCTGGCTCTCTTGGGCCCTATGTGCCGAGGCGCAGTGGTATCGTTCAACTCTGGATGTCCTTCTCTCCTTTCTTTAAGATAACCAAATTGAGAACGCTGAGGTTGGCATCCACAGTGCAACCTCGGATGGATGTATACTTTCTCTCCCTGTCCTCCTGGGACGGTAGCTGGAGAGGCCTTTACTCAGCAGCAGGCACATGTGGTCAAGGATGAGGATGTTCTGCTTCATGGGGAAGCCCTTCTTGCTGTTCCCACCGTTGATTTGGACCATGTAACCCTTCCACTCTTCACCCAGGTCATCAGAGGCCACTTCTGTGGCCACGAGCTTCTCATAGAATGTGCGAAGTTTGTGTCCATCATTGACCTTGATGAGTTCCTGGCAGGGAGTGGCTGGTAAGGAGATGTTTAGCTTTATGTCGAAGTTACTGATCGCCTTCCCAGCCTGTACAACGTTTAAAAGTTTAAATTCTATCTAATTTTATTTCTACAATGCTGGAAATCAAACCCAGGATCTTGGCACTAAGTTAGACCCTTAGTTCTTTTTTTTTTTTTTTTTTTTGCAGAACCAGGGATCAAACTCAGTACCTTGCATTTGCCAGGCAGGCACTTGTGCCTCTGAGCTATCTCCCTGGTCCCCTTAGTTCTTTTTAAGATTTGTTTTGTTTTATTTTGAGAAAAGTTCTCATTAAATTGCTGAATTGCCTAGGCTAGGCTCAGATTTGTAATCCTCCTGCTTCAGCTAGTTAGAGTGCTGGGATTTACCAGGCATGTGTGCCACCATGCCTGGTAAATTATAAATCTTAAAGACCTTCCTTAATGTAAAGCATAGGCATTATTAAGATGGTGCACATTGGAGGCAAAAGGGATTGTTAGTTTTGACATTTCGGTTAATGATTTGCAGGAAAGGAGTTGAGCAGGTAAACCCACAAGGCTGGTAACTCATCAGCTTGGCCCTTGGCCAAACAAGCCTCCAGTTACTTTGGAGGAAAGTGGAGTGGACAGTTAATGTTTCTCAGATTTACTAGAATAAATTCATTATCTTTGTGAAAATAGAAATTTGTTGCATTCTTTTATATTTTCATGTTTTAAAATTCTAATTTGGAAGGAAGTTGGAATATTGCATGCTCCCGGTTCTGAAAAAGTGCTTAGAATTTCTGAAGAACGTAGTTCAGCCACTAGGAAATAAATTCTGCTTGCTCCTTTTAAGGCTGTTTAAAGTCTGGGGAGAAGGCACCTTCAGGGACCCATTTTGTATAATACACTTTGTACAGGATATGTAGGGGTGTTCTTTTTTTCATTACAGACAGTTTCCCAAACACAAAATTGCTTTAGTATGATATTTCCCTGAAGAACACAAAGTGATTAATTTTAATATTCGAGAGCAGCCTTGCTTTTGTGTGATCAACAACTTGGAAGTTTAAAGCTTTCAGGTTTTAACTGTATCTTAGCTGCCCCCTAGTGATAGCTTTGGCAAATAACAAAGGCCTGGGGCTTATTTCTTTACCTGAACAAACAGGATTTTGAACAACCAAGCCACAATTTTAATGGTTGTAAATGTGCGGTTAACATCAGGTTTTGATAGTCCTTAGATACTCAGATTATTTTGGATTTGTGGTTGCTATGATTTTGAGAACTTTTGGGGGGGATTGTTTGACTTTTTGGTATTTATTTTGGCAATAACTTTTCTGTGTTTATACATCAATATAGTCTTTTCCACGGAAAACAGGGCCCTATGTTCAGTTATGAATTTAAAAATTTAGGTGCTTCATGCAATATCTTCTGATATGAATTATAGGAAAAATTATGTATAAATTATTGGTAGAAACTGAGATCTCTCTGCTGGCATTTTTTGGGGAGAGAGCAATGGTAAAAATTATTTTGCAAATAGTATTGTCTAAATTTGACCAAACCTCAAATACAATCATCAATTTACAGAGACTCAGAGAGACAAAAGAACATAGTAGAATAGACTGAGATGCAAACAGTCAGCCTCATGCTGTGTGAAATCCTCTCTCTGCCTCAGTCGCCTCACTCTCTGCTGGAGATCTAACCAAGCTCTGTGCATGTGCAAGCCAAGTGCTCTGAACTACTCTCCATCCCAGAAATTCTAGAGGATATAAAAGCAGATATCTATATCTATATCTATATCTATAGATATTTAGTATTTAGTACAGGGTCTACAGGATCTCACTACGTAGATCAGACTCCTAGTGATCCTCCTGTTTTCAGCCTCCCAAGCCCTGGGATTATAGGGGTGTGCCACTACAGCCAGTTTCAATCAGCACACCCCAGGGTGGGGCCAGCAAGGCAAGCCAGGGATCACAACCCGGTCCCTGTGTCTGCCTAAGCAGCACTTCAGTTCTCTGAGCTATCTGACCAGCCCCATAAAAGCACAATTCTTCAAAAAATAAACTGCAAAATGAAAAATAGAGATGAAAGTGAAACCTGAAAGTTATAAGACTTAAGTAACTATAAGCATCTGTCTTAATTTGTATCTTTTTTTTTTTTTTTTTTTTTTTTCCTTGCAGTGCCAGGGATTGAATTCAGGACCTTGTGCTTGCCAGGCAAGTGCTTATTCCACTGAGTTATCTCCCTGGCTCCCCAAAAATTGAGATAGATTTTTTTTTTTTTCTGGCTCAGGCTGCCTTAAGGGTGGGTCTGGGGATTAAACCATCATCCCCTGCGCCTGATGGGATTGCCTGTGCAGGTGCTTAAACCATTGATCGTTAAACTCCCCAGTATCTTGATTAAACTAAGCTCAGTGAAAAATACTCATTTGTGACATTCATTTTGTCCTTTCAACATAAAAATGGCCAATGAGAAATTTGAAAATTGATATTAGATAGCTGAGTTACTAAGAGATTATTTTTAGGTGAAGCAGTGGTGTTTTGTTTTGTATTTTTGAAGTTTATTTTATTTTGTATTGGCACAGGGTCTCATTACTCAGTTTACGCTCATGGTGATTCTCCTATCTCAGCCTCCCCAGTGCTGGGATTAGACTATGCATCACCACATCCAGTATTGGGGCCGGCATGGTGTGTCCTGGGTTCCAGGGCTGGCATGGCATGCTATAACAGGAGTTGAACTCTGGTCCTTGTGCTTGTCAGGCAGGTGCTTACACTGCTGAGCTATCTCCCCAGCCCAGAAAAGGTATTTTAACTGGGTATAAAGATAAGTGATTGTCTTTCAGAGATCCACTCGGAGATGTCTATAAGCAAAATCGTATGATACCACCTTTGGATTTGCTTCCAAACAGTTCCAGGGAAATGGAAGGGTAGAGATGGGGGTAGGGCATAACTGGCCACAATATTGCTACTGATGGATACCAGGGGACTTTCTATACCACTTTATCTACTTTTGAGCATATTTGATATTCTCTATAATGGAACAATAAAATATCAATAAACTTGTTACACAACCTTTTACAGGAGCTGTATTAATGAACACAGCTTGTTATTGTTGAAATAAGTGTATGTTTTAAAAACTTTATGGGTACTTTTAAAATATACATAATGTTAGCATTTATCGTAGGGAATCTTCAGCTATACCTGATATGCCTTGCTGCTTTTCTTCCCATTCCCTTCAACCCTTCTTTTCCTCTGTATTTACACAAGCTTTATTTGCACTTTATCCTTCTATCCCCATTTTTCTTTTCTCTTTCTTCCTTTCTCCCTCTCCCTACTTCCCCTTACCGTTTCAACTTTTTTTTTCATTTCATAATATGCTTCATGCATTTTGGTCCTTACTTACACTTCTGATTTCTCATACCAAACGATACCATATTTAACGAAATGTGTTCAATTTATTTCACTTTAGAGTATGGTCTTACTTAGCAGTGTCTCCTTTTTCTTTCTTCATGTCTGATGAGTACTTTATTGTATAAAACACCCCACATCGTCTTTATCTATTCATTGGTTAATGGATATTTAGGCTGTTTCAAAAATTTAGCTATTACAAACTATACTGCTACAAGCATGGGTGTACATACATTACTGTAGCCTAATGCTTTTAATTCTTTAATCCAAGATGGGGAATAGCTGGGTCGAATGGAGCCTCTGGTTTTGATTTTTCAAGGAATCACCACGCTGATGCCCATAGTAGTGTGCCAGTCTATTTTCCCACCAGCAGTGGGAAAGGGAACCTTTCCTCCATATCACCTCCAGAATTTGTTATTGGTTGATTTCATGACAATTAGTTTTGGAGTGAGATGAAATCTCAGTGTTGTTTTAATTTGCATCTTTTAATGACCAGTGATGTTGAACAGTTTTTCTTATATTTATTTGCTTTTTGTACTTCTTCACCCTAGAAGTGTCTATTTACTTCAGATCCCTGAGGTTTTTTTTTTTTTTTTTTTTTTTTTCTTTTTGCTATGTTATTCAGGCTGGCCTTGAACTCACTTATGTAATCTAGACTGAATAACCTCAGTGGTCCTTTTGCCTCAGCCTCCCAAGTCCTGAGATTTTACGTACCACACTCAGTGAGATGTCAACTTTTGGACTGAATCTTTAACTTTGTAGGGTTCTGTTTTAGTTTTAGTTCTTTATATATTCATATTATATACGTACATGTTTTAAAGTCCTTTACATATTAATTCCTTGTCTGCGGAAAAGTTGGCACTCCCCCCACCACTATGGATTTTCTCAAGATGAGATCTCAGTTGTTGATTCTCTGTGATATTTTCTTTGTAATTAAAATTTGTTTATGAAACCTTTGCTTATCCCTATAGCTTCAAGAGTTCTACATATTTTCTCTTCTAGAAGATTTAGTGCTCGAGTTTTATTATTTAGACCTTTGATTTATTTTAATTTTAGTTTCGTGGGTGGTAAAAGATAGGGGTTTAATTTCAGTCTAGTTTTTCCAGCAATGTTTATTGAAGAGGATACTTTTATTTTAGCGAAAGTATTTGGCCCTTTTGTCAAAAATGAGGTGACTGAGGGTGCTTAGAGATGTTTGCCTCATGTTGTTTTGTGTGCCTCATGCCTTGCCTTCTTCTTCTTCCTCCTCCTCCTCTTCTTCTTCTTCTTCTTCCTTTTCTTCTCCTTCTCCTTCTCCTTCTCCTTCTCCTTCTCCTTCTCCTTCTCCTCCTCTTCCTCCTCTTCCTTCTGTATTTAGTACAAGGTCTACCATATCTATGTGCCCTGAGGGTGGGGCCAGCATGGCATGCTGGAGATCAAACTCTGGTCGCTGCATCTGCCTAAGTAGGTGCTTTAATCCACTGGGCTGGCTTTTTTTTTTTTTTTTTTCCAGGACCTGGGTTCGAACTCATGACCTTGCACTTGCCTGGCAGGCACTTGTGCCACGGAGCTATTGCCCTGGCCCCTGGCTGGCTCTTGAGAACAGTAGTTTTCAATGTGAAGGCTTTTTACTTCCTTCATTGGATTGAATTGTAGATATTTCATTGTTTTGGATGCTACTGTGAAAGCTATGGTGAAATCTATTGTGTTGTTTCTCTCATTTCTCTCTTGGTGAGTTTGTTCTTGGTGTCTAGGCATGCTATTAATTTTTTAGCCTTGTCTTTGTGTCCAGTCATGCTATTGAATTTTTTAAATTAAATTTAAAAGTTTTTTGGTGGAACTTTTGAAGTCTTCTATATAGAAAATCATATCTTCTGGAGATATTAATAATTAGACTTTTTATTTTTCTGTTTCTGTTTCTTTTATTTCTTTTGAATGTCTAGTTGCTCTAGATAATGTTTCCAGAACTATATTGAATAGGTGTGGTGATAGTAGACATCCTTGTCATATTCCTGATTTTAGAGTGAAAGTTTTCAGTTTTTTACTACTTAGTATAATGTTAGTTGTTTGTTTGCCATAGATGGTTTTCATCAGATCAAAGCAAAGTTCATCTATTTCAATGTTATATAGTTTTTTCTTTTTTTCTTTTTTTTTTAACATGAATGGTTATTGGACTTTGCCAAATACTTTTTCTGCATCTATTGAGATGATTATGTATTTTTTTGTCCTTAGCTCTGTTAACATAACGTATTACATTTATTAATTTGTGTATGTTGAACCATCGTTGTATTCTTAGTCATGGTATATAATTTTCTTAATGATTTTTTGGATTCTGTTGATCAGTATCTTGCTGAGGGTTTTGCAGTCTATGTGCATTAGGGAGATTTGATGGAAGTTCTCTTTCAGTTGACTCCATCTCTGGTTTTGGTATCAAAGTAATGCTTGCTTTCAGGAATGAATTTGGTAGTATTGCTTCCCTTTCAATGTCACTAAAGAGTTTGAGAAGTAGCATCACTAGATTTTCTCTAAGTTTCTTGTAGGATTCAGCAATGAATCTTTCAGGACCTTGGCTTGTCTTTGTTGATAGATTTTTAATAATTTTTTCAATTTTATTGACTGATATTATGCTATTTAGAATTTTTATATCCTCTTGATTCAGTTTTGGTAATTTATATGTACCTAAGAATCTGTTTATTTTTTCTTTGTTTTATATCTTACTAGCATACAGGTTCTCCTTTTCATTTGCTTAAGCATGTTATATGGGCTACTATATGGTCTGTTTTGGAGAACATCCCATGAACAGCTGAGAAGAATGTGCATTCTGGGTGGAATACTCTAGATATCTGCTAAGTACATTTGTTCAAAAATTTAGTTCAGTTCTGATTTTTTTTTATCTAGTTGATCTATTTGTGACAGTGAGATACTGAGGTCTCCTATTACAGTTATGTTGGTTTTTATTTGATTTTTCATGTCTATTAATATTGTTTTATATATGTCAGTGTGCCAGTATTATTATTATTATTATTTTTTTTTTGAGACAGGGTCTCACTGTGCAGTTCAGGCTGGCTTTGAGCTCACTTTTGTAGCCCAGGCTGGTCTCGAACTCACAACGATCCTCCTGCCTCAGCCTCCCAAGTGCTGGGATTACAGGCGTGAGCCACCACGCCCGGCGCCAGTATTATTTAAAAGCATAGTGATCTTCTTGTTTTCGGCCTTCCAAGCGCTGAGATTACAGGTGTCCACCACTATGCCCAGACTCAATGGCCAGCTTATTATGCCCAAGGGTGGGGCCAGCATGGCATATGGTGCTGGGGATGGGACTCCAGTCCCTATGCTTGCCTAAGCAGGCCACTTACTCTGTTAAGCTATCTTGATGGCCTGTGCTGGTATTTTGCACATTCTTATGTATGATTGTTATCTCTTTTCTTGGATTATTATTCTTTGCAGAGATATAGTGACTTTCTATGTGTTTCTTAGTCAGTCTTGGTTTAAAAATCTGTTTTTTTTTTTTGCAGGACCGGGAATTGCACTCAGGTCCTTGTGCTTGACACATAAGCCCTTATTCCACTTCCACTGAGCTATCTCCCTAGGCCCCTTAAAATCCATATTCCAAATAGAATAGCTACCACTGCTTGTTTTTTTTTTTTTTCTTTTTCTTTTTCTTCTGGGTTTCTTTCACATGGAGCATTGATTTTCACCCTTTTACTTTCAGTCTGTGAATTGTTTTTCAATTAAATGTGTTACTTGTATGTACCATATTGTTGGATTATACTTTTTGATCCAGTCTAGTGAACTGTTTCTTTTGATTGATGAACTGAGACATAAGTCATCTCAATTGATGATTATGACTGATATATATCTCCTTGTCATGGTAGTTTGCTATTGTTGGTTTCTTTTCTTCCTCCTCTGTTCATTTGCCTTGGCTGTGTTAGATTCTTTCGTTGGAGTTCATGTAGACCTCATTATTTCTTTCTATAATGTTCTTCAGAACAGTTTGGAGTGCTGCTTTTGTGGAATATTTCTTTAAATGTTCCCTGTCATGGAAGTATCTTATTTCTCTATCAATTTTGAAAAATAGCTTTGTGGGGAGAGCAATCTGGTTGCAAGCTGTTTTCTTTTAGGGCTTGAAATGCTTCACTCCAGGCTCTCCTTGACTCAAGGTTTTTGTGTTGAGAAGACTGCTGTGATTATGATGGTATTTCTTTTTTCTTTTTTAAGAACTAAAATTTTAGTTTATGAAAGTATGTTATAATATTGTTAGTATTTCTAATCAGTAATTACTGTTCCTGGAAAAATCTTTTTACATTTTTTCCTTTTTAAAAATTATTTTTGTTTACTGACTTTTTTATTTTAAAGGGAATACGAAATAAGAGAAATAAAAATGATATAGAATTTCAAAGCAAGATTATAGGAAATCAACAATGGTTGTTATATTGCATATTATTGCCTTCAAAGTAGTTTAGATAACTAGATGTAAGCGTGTAAAATTGGTCAAAAATTTAAGCATTCACTGTTCCTTTCAATAAACCAATAGAAATTAATAGTACCATTAGCTTAATAATTTTCCCCATTCTTTTTTCTTTTCTCCTTTCCCTAGCAATTCCTTTCCCTTTCACAATATCTGTTGTAGCTTTTGCATTTTATTAACTCTTAAAACAACACTGACCTTTTACCTCACCCCAGAAAGAACGGGCTATCATCAAGACGTCAACCAATAACAAATGTTGGAGGGTCTGTGGGGAAAAGGAACACCTCCCCACTGCTGGTGGAAGTGCATTCTGGTACAACAACTGTGGAAGTCAGTGTGGAGATTCCTCAAAAAGCTAGGATTGGAGGTACCATTTGACACAGCTATTCCCCTTCTGGGTATTTTCCCAGAAAAATTGAAAGCATCATGCCACAGCATTATTTGTGCACCCATGTCTATAGCAGCACAATTTGTCATAGACAACTCTTGGAAACAACCCAAATGCTCATCAACTGAGGAATAGATAAAAAAGATGTGACATTTCTATACAATGAAGTATTACAGAACTATAGATATAGAAAGAATAAACTTGAAGCTTTTATAGGTAAGTGGATGCAAGTAAAGACTAATACTTATAAGTGCAATAAATGAGATCCACATGTGTAAACATTGTATTGTCTCTGTAGTGTAAGAAACTCAAAGATATGGGCTTTCTTTTATAGATGATTTGCTTCTTTTCTCTAACAACTTTTAATATTCTTGTGCTAATTTTCTCGCTATTATATTCCTCGGTGTAGATTTTTTGTTGATCATGGGTAATTGAGGTTCTATATGAATCACTTACGTGTACATAAATTGTTTTTCCATGCTTTGAAGTTTTCTACCACTACTTTCATGATCAGGACTTATAATACCATTTGCATTATTTCCTGATTTTTCACTGACTCTGATGAAGCTTATGTTATTCTTTCATCTAGTAGCTGTTGATTTGATTTTTCATAGTCATTTGCTATTTTTATGAAATTTTTCTTTTCACAATTGTTAACTACAGTGCTGACTTCTAGATCTGATATTCTGTCCTCACATTGATTCATTCTGTTGTGTATAGTTTCAATGGAATTTTTGCTCTGCTGTATATCAATTTGAATTTGTTTTATAGATTCTATTTCTTTCCTAAGCTCGGTGTTCATGGTTTTCACCATTTCCCTAAACTTTTTTATTTTTAAAAAAATTTCTCTCTGCTCTAGATTCATTGACCATGTCCTTTATTGACTGATCTCAGTAGTCTGAGAAATTCTCTCTGATCTGATTTTTTTTTTCCAGAGTCTCATATGTCTTCTTCATTACTTCCAGTGTTACCACTTTAGAGTCTACGTGCATGGGCTTCAATCTGTTTGACCTCATTGCCCTGTGGATTGGCCAACAGCGTGCTAGAAGTCTGAGTTTGTATCTTGTTTCCATATCTTCTCATTTTTTATTTTTTTAGTTTAATTCCTGGGTTGATGCTTATAAATGGCTTATGGCACATAGCTTTATTGCTAGGATGAAGAACCCTTAGGAAATGACTATTTCTCAGAGGTGTCTTCCTGGTATATGTGGCTTTTGGGTTTTAAGTTCACTGTCAGATTTACTTCTTCAATTTTTGGGAAATCCAACGTTTTTGTCTCTTTGGTCTAACTTCTAAGTTTTTTAGTTCTGAGCTCTAGTATTGTTTAATAGACCTCAGTCTTGATATACCAGAAAAAACAACTAATTAGAAGAATAATATCACCTTGGCTAAAGCAGTATAATCAGTAGTAACAGTAGCATCAAATAGGGCATAGAAAATGATACTCTGTGGTAATTATTAACTGGACACCTTTACCCATATAAACTAAATTTGTGGCTATATGACACAATCTAAAACAAACCATAAAATGGCAAATTGCAGTATGCCTTTATTAGTTTTACCCTCAGGGGAAAAATTTCAATGGAGTTAGGGGGAAAAACAGAAACAGAAGAAAAGACATCGTTTGGAAGAAAGACTGGAGAACAAACATTACATGAAACTCGGGTTGCTACTAAAGGCAGGAGGGAGAGAGAGAAGAAAGAAATAAAAACAAAAACAGAATAAAACAGCAACAACTAAAAAACCTAGAAACAATACTAATTTATATAACAACAAGAGCAAGCAATCAAGGGGAAAAAAAAAGAAAATAAGGGAAGAAAAGAAGAAAAACATCGGCTTCAGAGCATGTCTCTACTCTTACTGGCAGACAGGGTGAGGAGTGAAAACCCAGTTCCTTCTTGCTTGGTCTCAGCAAGCCAGCAGTAGCTTACAGCAGGGAAGTGGATAATTCCAACAGGCCTGCAGTTTTGGATCTGCTGAAGTTGAGGCTGGTTTCTGGCTATGAACCTGGAATCTGCATTGTTCATCCGGCAACATATTGCGAGCCTCGTGTCAGCTTGAATGTGGTTCCTTGACCTCCTGCTGAGTTGAATTTGGCCTACTGCATCCTGACACTGGGCACCACTAGATGAAGCCAACCTTCAGTCCCTCTGAGTGCCAAGCCCAGTTGGTTCCTTTTTGAAATGGCTATAAGCCAAGTGTCATCTCCAGTGGGATGCCTGAGCCCAAATGACTCACCAGCCATTGTAATCCATTGTATCCACCGCTCCAGTCCACTGATGTGCATATTTTTGGAGGCCTCTGGGTCACTAGTAGTAGCTGTGCAACTGAAGGTCCCACACAGTGAGCCAGGGCTCAGGAAGAAAGCTCCACTTGCCACCTCCTTCTTCTGCCTTGGAGCCAGCAACCAGGGACTGAGACCCAGAAACCATGAGACATGATAAATCTTTCCTCCATTAAGTTGTTAGGTTTTTGTCCCAGCAACACAGAGGTGATGAACACAGAGCCTATTGTACCATACCATACTGACTTTAGGGCTCATTTAGTACTAGAGGTGCATCTAAACTAGGTCAAGTAACCTTGAAAGATCTGGCTTGGTCCAAAATGAGATTTTTTTTGTCTTTAATACATACATATATATTCTTTTCTTTTCTTTTCTTTTCTTTTCTTTTCTTTTCTTTTCTTTTCTTTTCTTTTCTTTTCTTTTCTTTTCTTTTCTTTTCTTTTCTTTTCTTTTCTTTTCTTTTCTTTTCTTTTCTTTTCTTTTCTTTCTTTCTTTCTTTCTTTCTTTCTTTCTTTCTTTCTTTCTTTCCTTCCTTCTTTCTTTCCTTTTCTGCACCGTAATTCTAATCTAAGTAAAAAAGACTCTAGGCTTAAGGTTCAGAATTCTTGGGGAAGATAGTATTGGATAAGCTCAGATTGCTCAATGATTTGATATTGAATCCAGATCAATTTAAAGATAAGTGAGGGAACACTGAGAGTTATTGTTACCTAAAATGGGTCTGACATTTTAGAGTAGTGACAGAGAGCAAGACCTCTTCCCAGTACACTTGTGAAAAAATAGAATGTCAAGATAGTTCGACAGTCTAAAGCTTAAACCAAAAAGAGAGAGATAGGACTATGGAACACAATTCAACCTTTTGTGAGCAAGAATTTTTAAACAAATTTTCACTGTCAAAAATTAAAGAAGTCATCTTGGAAGGTTGTTCTTGGAAATGTAAACAGGCTACATTTCTACTTGTCAAGGAGGTAGGCAAGAGATTTTTAATAAAATGAAATTTAAATTTAAGCTCCTGTTTAATTACCAGGATTCTGACTATTTGCATAGTAAAAAATAGGAGCATGAGATGCAGAAAAAGAGAGGAATTTCAGGGTATAGATGTTTTCCTTGAACTACTAAATTCATAAAATACTTTCAGCTTATCTATAAGATGAAGGTCGACCTTGAGTTTAGCATCAGGATTACTACGTGTGTTCGAGGCTGAGAATTGGCCCTGAACTATGAGAGCTGTGGTGAAATAATTTGCCATGGATTCTGTATACATGATGAACCTGGAGCTGATATTTTGCTAAGATCAGTCTTGACTGAATTTCTCAATATGTTCTCACTCAATGGGAGACCAAAAGGCACCTAGTAAGAGGAAGCCTCCTGTGGGCCATCCTCTGGTGCCAGTCACAGCCACTGCACACCATCTGTGTTGGACTTTTACCACCTAAGCCTGGATCCTCCTGAAATGACTTCCCAGCCTCCACCATATTAATTAAAATAGGACAGATTATCTGGGTAACAAACAACTGCAAAGTATTAATGTTAATGAGTTACAACAACAAAAACTTATTTCTGTAAGTTGTTGCTACATACATGCCTTGGCTGAAGTTCTGCTCAGTTGTTTTTGCTCAGGGATCTCTGTTAATGGAGCAGTCACTGCCTGAAAGTTTGACAAGAAGTGCGACTGAGGAAAAATGAGATCATGAGAATTGTGTACTGGTGCTGAAAGTCTCTTCTTCTTCCTCCTTCTCCTCTTCCCCCTCCCCCTCTTCCCCCTCCCACTCCCTGTCCTCCCCCTCCCCTCTCCTCCTCCTTCTTCTTCCCTTCTATAAACTTTATTTATTTATTTATTTATTTATTTATTTATGTTATGGCTATCTCAGCCTTCCCAGGGCATGGGGCTGGTGCAGCACGTGGTGCCAGGGATCAAACTGTGGTCCCTGTAGTTGCCTAAGCTTGTCTAAGCAGGTGCTCTAGGCCGCTGAGCCATCTCACCGGCTCATGAAAGTTTCTTCTTAAAATAGGTTGTTTGGCCTCTAACTGGTGATTAAGAGGACATTTTGGTGATATTAGGCATGAGATCCAGAAATAACTGGATTTGGCCTTTTACCAATGACTCCTTTTCATAAGATCCTAAACATATGAATAATATCTCCATTGGTGTGTGTATGTGTGTGTTGAGAGAGGCAGAGACAGAGAGAGAGAAACACACACACACACAGAATTTATGACTGACTAGTAAAGAACTACAATGAGACAGATAAGATGAGAAACAGGAATTTGCTAACATAAAATATGTTAGGCTAAGAAATTTAGGACCAAAGGTTAAATACTCCTTCTTGCACTGCAAAGCATGAATCTAAATCTTATTTCTGTGTTCTGTATCTGCTGAGGAGAAACTGCATTGTATAAGATAACATTTTTCTGAAAACCTAGTGGAGAGGTGGTGTAGGCTCTATGTTCAAACCAAGTCCCGTGTGTGTGTGTGTGTGTGTGTGTGTGTGTGTGTGTGTGTGTGTATGAGAGAGAAAAAGAGAGAGGGAGGGAGGAAACAAGGGGGAGAGAGAGACAGAGAGACAGAGAGACAGACAGAGACAGAGACAGAGAAATTGTCCTCTAACACCTATAGCCACAGAGGTTTAGGGAAGCCACATATGTCAAGGAGAGCTGTGGTCATTTCTGTCTTGTGCCTTTTCTGAGTGAGCATTTGACATTCTGCATGAGTAGAACACACATACCCTGTGCCTTGCCAAGTAAAAAGAATTCTCTATCCACGTTGGCTCTGGAGCAGGGCCAGACTGCATGAATTCCAGTTCTTGCACCACAGTACCTGTGATCCTTATGACCTTGGCAAGTCCCTGGGTTTCAGTCGCTGCCAGCTTGCTTATTTGTAAAGTGAGGGTACTTTTTCTTACATTCCTAGGAGAAGACGAATCAAGAGTTAAAATGCTAACAGGGATGTCAGGATCATTGTAGGTACTTGATGATAGCGTGTGCTCTTTCTGTATCTAAAATATCTATGATGGGGCCAGGGTGTAGCTCAGTGGCAGAATGCCTATCAGTGTGTGTGTGGCCCAGGGTCCAATTCTGTCACCAGAAAAATAAAATAACATGGCAGATGAAATTTCTTAAAGTGACTTGTTCTATAAGTAATTTGGGCCCGCTATAAGACTGGGTCAGTACTTATTCTAAGAACTGGGGCACCTGAATGTCATTTATGAAGGACATCATTGTGAGGTTAGTATTTGTCTCTCTTCCTTATGCTGGTTCAACTTATCTATATAGCAAAGCAATATAAAAAGGTCTCTAATACTGTATGTCCTAAGTAATTTACCCAAGATCCTCCTCTTTCTCACATTTCTCTTTCCCAGTTCATTGACTCTCAAGTTTAATGCAGGTTTTCTTTTACCTGGTCCTAAGTTCTAGCATTTATTCCATTTCAAAATTGCTGTTTGCTATTTCAGATTTTGGAATCCTCAAGGGCAGGCTTTCCGTCATTTCTGGCCCTCGCCCACCCTGCAGTAATGCAGGCCTGAGATCCCTTTGTTTAGGGGTCTTTCTGCTAAGCACGAGTAGACTCATCTAATCCCCATGCCACAATGTTGCCCTGTCTCTTCCATGGGAATGTCGGGGTCCCTCAGCCCCCACGGGCATACAGTTCCTATTCAGTGTCAGAGCTGAGTGGAGTCAGGAGGATGAACAAAGGGAGCATCTCAGGGCACTGACAGTCTTCCCTTCAGTAGGTGTCACGAGCTATGCTATGTGTTCACTGGGCAGCCTTGCTTGACCCTCCCTCTAGGGTCAATTCTGTCCTGCTTGCCTTTTGCAGCTGGCTGTGAGTAAACAGTGCTATATTTAAATTTGAGGAACTTGAGTCCTTTACCTATGGCTGCGGCAGCACTGTCACCCTGCTGACCTCTGTGCTCTGCTCCCATTCCTGGGTCATGTAGTTCAAGCTATGCCTAACATAGCCTACAAAGCGCTAAGTGCAGAGCTGAGAATCCAGAGATTTTAGGCAGTAGCCTCCATCTCTGCTCTACGCAGACCCAACCATTGAGGAAACATCCGTAGTTTTGAGGACCTAGGGAGTTTAGCGAGACAGCCAGGTTTCAATGTCAGGGACTCAGTCCTACTCACAGCTTCTCACACCTGTCAGCACAGTGTCTGCTATGTAAAAGTGTTAGAGTTCTAGAAGCCACATTACTTTTTCTTTATTATTTGTCTTTTCTTGCCAACCAGTTGAGAGGTAAACACAGGAGTCAGGCGATTTTTGCCACTGGCATGACGTTTGCCTTTGCTTGGATTAACAAAGGAAGCTTCCTTGTCTTTCCTTGAACATATGAACTCAAGGGAAACACCAAGACTTGCAGGCGGATGGCAGAGAGACTGCTTCTGGGTGGGTGAGCTGGAAGAAAGGTCCCAGGCAGCTGACTGGTGTGTGGAAGGTGAGCTGGAGTTTGGAGGTGACTGGGCTAGTCCCTTCGTGTGGAGTGACTTTAGAGGTAAGCCAGAGGGAGGATTTTAAGAATTAGTAACAATTTTAGTAGAGTATATTGCTTACATGCGCCGTCACAATGGCTAACAACTTCTCACTAAATTTCAAAATAGTGAGCTCCTTCTCTTAGTTACATGCTCAGTGCTGGAACAAAATACTTGACACCTACAGATTGAAGGAAGAAAAGCTCATTTTGGCTTACAGTTTTTAGAGGGTTCAATCCATGCCTGGCCTTGGTTGGCTCCAAGGCCAGGCAGGATGGCAGAGAGGCATTTCCAAGGAGAAATAGTCCATGGGGGGGGGGGAGGCAGAAAGCAGCAGGCTTCCATTTCCTTTTATTCCATCTAGGCTACAAACCTATTGGATGATGCCACCCGTGCCCAGGGTGGGGGACTCGCTATGTAATTCAGGCTGGCCTTGAGCTCACTTTTGTAGCCTAGGCTGGTCTCAAACTCACACTGATATACCTGCCTCAGCCTCCCAAGTGCTGGGATTATGTGTGTGCCATCATGCCCGGTTTAGCGAACTAATTTATTTATGATGCCCTTTATCCCATATTGACATCACCTTAATCTGCATTTGTATATGCTAGATCCATCTCTGAAAAGTCACAAGGCTTTGGAGGGGCATCTACAGATATGCCATAACTTCCTTCTTGCAAGGGTAGAACTTGGTCCACTGTATTCACCATGTGGCAGATAGCCAAGACGTTGCATTCCTACACTAACAGTATGAAAGAGCAGGACCCAGAAGAGACTATGACAAGCTGGCTCACTTTTTTCTTTCTCTAGAAGTCTGCAATAATATGCTTAATTGCTTTCTCTTGGGAGGAGTAGATGAGGAGGTAGGGAGAGTGGCTGGGTTTTTTATTGTTGCAGAATTTTTGCTCAGAGATTCACAGGAGACAGGAAATTTTCAGTGATATAAGTATGTGAATAGTGTTTCTTGAATGACTGGACAATTTTTTTTAGAACTTTATATAGCTCTTCTTTAAATATCTTACAGTTTTGGAGGTAAAAGTCCAAGATCAGGTGTGGGATGGCATTGTGGCTGTAATATATGCAGAAGGGCGAGATCACATGGTGAGACAGGAAGTCAGAGATGTATTGCTCCTGAAGGCAGGAGGTTCATAAGTTTGAGCTTGGCCTGTGCAACTCAGCAACTTAGTGAGATACTGTCTCAGAATGAAAAAGCGTTGGGCTGGGGATGTATTGTAGTGTAAATTTCAGGGATACAGTGGGGATCTAGTTTAGTTCTGGGTTCAACCCTTAGTACCAAAACCAGTAACAAAGCAGCAGTCCACATGTATACTTGTTCAGAAATTTCTTCCATCAGTTCTTCATCAGTCTTAAATTAGGCCTTGTGCCACACCCTAGTGAATGCATATGATCCGGCCAACGCCTTTCTAATAAAGACGGGCTTTCCTCCAGTTTCTTGTAGGATGCCCATGTCCATCTGAGGCCAGTTCTCCAATGTCTTTGTCTTCTTAATTGCCCTGCCCCCCAGAATAGCTCTTAGCCCCCTACTCATAGCATTATAGGTATTTCCTAGCATACTCCTCTATACCTTTACAATCTCCTTCCACAACCAGTTGCAAAGTCATGTCCATAGTTTCAGGTAGAGTTATAGAACAGCCTCATTCCTTGATTCCAATTTTTAAAATATATTTTGAAAGAGAATTGAAAAAAATAATAAAAACAATACAGAGTTTCAAAGTAAGATGATAGGAAATTAACAATGGTTTTATTGCATATTGTTATCTTCAAAGTAGTTGCTCAGGAGGCTAAGGAGAATAAGCACAAGGAATAAGCACAAGGACCTGAGTTCAATCCCTGGTACCACACACACACACAAAAAAAGTAGTTACTCAGATCATCAAATATAGGCATGTGAGATAGATCAGTTAAACATTAACTGTTCCCTTCAATAAAAGAATAGAAATTACTAGTGCAATTATCTTATCTATTATATATATATATATATATATAGATATAGATATAGATATAGATATAGATATAGATATGTTTTCTGTTGCTATAACAGAATACCTGAAGCTGGGTGCTTTATAGAGATAGAGATTTACATAATTTACAGCTTAGAGAAAGAAAATTTCATGCTCAGGCCGCTCCCTCAGCCCAGCTTCTTTTGAGAGCCTTCTAGGTGGTATCTCATTATGGCAGATGGTGTTGGATGGCAGAGGGACATGGAAAGCCAGAGCAGTGAAGAAACTGACAACAGAAATCCAGGATATTTATTTGGCTGATCTATGTAGGGAAGGGACAATGGTAAAGTAACCAGGGAACCAGTTTTGTGAGCTAAACAAGTGTTTTGCAACTTGATGTCCTATCGGGAGCATGAGATCATAGACTTCGGCTTGTCGTTTGGAGGGCTTTGCTAAACCTGCATGTTGGAGGTGGGAGGGTGACCCCAGATGGAGGAACAGCAAAGGGGCCAATAGAAGGACTTAAACCTGTGTCGTATTATTAAGCAATTCATTTGGAAATCACTCAAATTTGGCTGCATAGAAGGAGAGGAGGCTGGAAAGAATTAAAGCAATAATAATATCAGGAGTACACGTGACCAGACTCCTTCCCCACTGGGTAGAATAACGGTTGTAGTCTATATCCTGTGCAGGAAAGTAAAGGGGTCAGCTGATGACAGACAGAGGTAGTGAAGAGGCTGTTTCTGGGCCCTTTTGAGATCTTTGGACATGGCTTACTACATTTTGGTTACACTATTAATTCACAGTAGCTTATCAGCTTAGTCAAATATTTTAAGGTCTTAAAATATATGAAGCAAATAAATTTTGATGGAAAGAAGAGATCAGCTGCTGGGTTGGCTAGTGGTGTGATATGGCAGAGATGGGTAACCAGGCACCTACACTGATGTTGTCAACCTATAGTTGCTGGGTCTTGCTGTGTGAATAACTATCCCAAGATATAGTAGCCTACACCAGCAGTCATTATTTAGCTCATAGCTAAGGTTTGCATTAGCTTGGTGGTTTGTTTACTGATCCCAGCGGTTTAACTCATGAGTCTGGGGTGCCTTATCTCCTTGGGATAAGTTGATGGGTCAGCTGGGTTCTGGCTTCTCTCAAGTGTCTAGCAGTTGGTGAGCTGCAGGCCAGGGTATCTGGGCTCTGCTGTAATGGTTTCTCATCCTCTAAATGGTTATAGCTGGCTGGAAGGGTGCTGGCCTCAGCTTTCCCACTGTAGCAAGAGAGCAAGCCTTGGTGCGCATGCACCTTTTACCACTCTTGTTTGCTGTGTCCTGCTTGGTGGGTCACCAGGCACACTCAGACTCCAAGGGTGCAGAAGAGTAGGTGAGTGACCATGCCCAGGGAGAGGAAGATTCTGAGAGAACTCTTAAGGTGCGCTGCAGGATTTAGGCTGAGGTGGAGTGGTTGGGAGAAAGATAGAGGAAGCCTGGAAAGGAGACATAATTCCAGTCTGCTTGCTGCTCTTCCTGGGGCTGCCCTTGCTGTGGTCTGAGTGACACTGTATAGTATCAAACTTTCTGGAGGTATTAATTAGGCAGATTCACTATTTTCCTTTTTGTTTTTTGAGACAGGGTCTTGCTATGCAGTTCAGGCTGGCCTTGAGCTCACTTTTGTAGCCCAGGTTGCTCTCAAACTAGCACTGATCCTCCTGAACTTAGGCAGATTCAGAAGCCTAAGTCAGCAGTGGGGGATTATGAGACAATAGGAAACTAACAGAGAAAAACAGTATGCATATATATATATATATATATATATATATATATATGTATATAATCTATCTATCTATCTATCTATCTATCTATCTATCTATCTATCTATCTATCTATTTATTTATTTATTATGGCTGCCTCAGCTTGCCCTGAGCAGGGGGCTGGTGTGCAGCATGTGGTGCCAGGGATTGAACCACGGTCCCCGTGGCCACCTAAGCTTTCCTAAGCAGACGCTTTAGACCCCTGAGCCATCCTGCTGGCCGGAAAAACAGTATATTTTTAAGGGCACTTACTGTAAGAATATTTTTAAATGTTACATAAGAGAGCCCGAGATACCATTTTAGCTCAGTTCAGTAGTCGAGACCAGATATCGTCCTCCCGTCATCTGGGTAGGAAAGCCGGGCTCATAACACTGTGAGCTTGGAGCTGGAGAAAATCAAGAAGGTGACTTGCTAAAGCTGGAGCCATACCCGATGAGGAACTATGTCATTTTCTTATTGTTCCTGGATAACTGTGGTAGGGTAGGAGGTCTTAAGATGGGTTCCTTTTTATCAGATGCTTGGAGAAAATAAAAGGACAGTGTCTGTTGCCTCTGTACCTTTACTACCAAACTGTGTAGCCTAGAATCTTAGCTGTGCTTGAAGAGGCACTGGGCAGGACGGAGAAACCTTCCGCAGGGAGTGCACCTGCCAGGGGATCTGGGTGGTGAAGTAGGAGGAGCCCAGGGAAGAGGAGAGAGGCCTCATCGCCTTTCCTGGGCTCTTGTCCTTGTGAGTGCGAGGCTCTCCATTTCCCTTCAGTGAAACGAGGACATTTGTTTCCTGGACTGCAATTCCAAGCTAAGTCTAAGATGTTTGATATTTAGAAAGACAGTGATGTTAAAATCAATTACCTATGTTATAGAGTAATAGCATCATGAAGCTTTTCTGCTGGAGGGTTGAGAATGTAAGCTAACAGACCAAAAATTGGAGAAAAAGAAAGGCTACGAGGATAGCCAACATTTTAGCCCTAGTCCTTCAAGGTCACTGAGGACTCAGGACATAAGAGAACCTGTGTTGTAACATCCTATAACTCAGTGATGTCCCCAATTTTCTGGTCAAGGAGATTATGGGACCTCAGAGGAAAGGGATAAGTGAAGTATAGTGTGTCTAAGGACAGTCATCTAAAGAAAATACATTCTCTCAGGCTTTCACAGAAATCAAACTGGTCAAGCAATGGCCATGACTCATCCCAATGGCTGACACTGAGACACTGACAACAGTTCTACAAAGCACTGTACATGGTTCCAAAGTTAACCTTGAGGAGATTTGACTTTGGAAGGTGCAAAAGATGAATGTTTTGTTATACAGGTCTTGCTTTAACTTGCTCTTGATCACCCAGCGGAAAAGCTTAATTATGAGCCATAAAATGCAGAGCTAGGTTAGTATGGTGAGCTGTAAGAGGCTTAAATCAACAGCCTTCAACATTGCCAGTTTCACCGGTAACCCAGTGCAATTATGGAACATTGGACTATGTATACAACTACTTCTCAGTTCAAAGAGAAGAAATTTTTTCTTCTTTTCTTTCCTTACCAATATTGATTAGAAAATTTATCCTGTCCACATCCTGTGCTCTGCTTAACTACTATGAGGACAACACTATGCAATGGACTGCGGAGAAACCACCTCAACCAGAGCTCTGCACTACTCTGCTCTTTAATGCTTATTTGACTTTCTTTTAAAAGTTTTATTTTGAAATAATATCTGACAAAAAGACTGAAAGATTAATAGAAGATTTCATGTATTCTTCGTTTATGTTGAACCGTTTTTAGCAGAGACAAATTTGCTTTATTATGCTTGTCTCCCCATGTCTTGCATGCTGTTATTAGTGTATTATGTGAGCTGTTAGAGCAGCTTGCTGAATCATTCTATCTTATCTCTTGGTGCTTTGGTGGAATTTTTTTTAGGATGAACAGATAATCTGTTACATTTTTTATAATATAGTTATACAATTCAGGATATTTAGCATAGGCAATGGTACTTTTAAAAATTTTATTTTTCTGTATTTAGTACAGGGTCTATAGGGTTTCACTACATAGATCAGACTCATAGTGATCCTCCTGTTTCAGCCTCCCAAGTGCTGGAATTACAGGCAGGCACCACAGGGCTCAGTCTCAGTCACCATCTCAGGGCACCCCGGGGACAGGGCCAGCATAGCATGCTGGGCATTGAACCCTGGTCCCTGTAAAAATTTTTAAAATTTTATGAGAAAAAAAGTAAAAAAAAAAAAAAAAAAAAAAAAAAAAAAAAAAAAAGCTTCAAAACAAAGTAATAGGAAAATAACAATAGTTAATACTCTGCATATTGTTATCATCAAAGTAGCCACTCGGGATACCAGACATGGACATAAAAAATTCTCCAGACTATATTAACACGAGACTTTCTTTTCAATAAACTAAGAGAAATTAGTAATATAATTATCTTGTGCTTTTCTTCTTTCCCCCTTTCACCCACCCTACTTCCTCTTTCCTTTTGAATAATTTCTTTCCATTTCACAGCATGTATTTTGCACATTGGGTCTTATTTATTATTTCAGTTTCTTACATCAAGGAGATAATATGATGTTCACACATATGAGTCTGATTTATTTTATGTATGAGTGTGATCTCAAGTTGTATTCATTTGCCTATAAAAGTCTTAAGCTTATCGTTTTTTTTTGTGTATGTGTTTTTGAGACTGGGTCTTGCTATGCAGTTCAGTTGAGCTCACTTTTGTAACCCAGGCTAGTCTCCTGGTCTCAAACTCAAACTGATCCTCCTGTCTCAGCCTCTCAAGTGCTGGAATTACAGACATGCACCTCCATGCCCAGTAAGTTTATTCTTTTTGAGAGATGAATAGTATCCCATTATATATAAAAAAAACACATCTTTTTTATTCATTCCTCACCCAAAGCATTTGTGTTGTTTCCAAGATTTAGCTATTCTTATAGCTATGCTGCTATAAACACGGGTGATACGATGTTTTTAAACTCTTCTCAGAAGATACCCAGAAGGGGGATATCTGGGTCAATTGGGAGAAAATAGCACTTTCCTACAATCTGTAGTCCATGATCCAACTTGCCCATTGCCCTTGCAGTGTCTGCTGCCACATCCTCTTTCTCAGATCAGAATCGTCCCCGTCAGGATTCTGAGCTGCAGCTTTCCGTCTCCTTCCTGTCGTCAGCGTTCACTGCTGGACGAGCTCCCCAGCTTTCCTTCATCTTTCACAACAGCGACCTTTTCCGAGTGGCTAGGCCCCTGTTTGGTAAGACATCCTGCGCTGGGTTCTGCCTGATGTTTCCTGATGATTGGATGCAGATCATGTCTCCTCACTGCAGACGATATCGGTGACATGTCCTACAGGCTACAGTGTCTGGGGCACACAGTGTCTGTCTGCTCCTTAATGGAGACATTAATTTAATCATCTTTTCAAGTATTTTCCGACTTGTCCCCTGTAGAGTTATTACTTTCCTCTTTTAAGTGCTCCATGGGGAGATATTTTAGCGCTACATATGCATCATGCTCATCAATTGCCTTGCCTGGACTTCGCATATCCTGATAATTCTCATCTGAATGCATCTTTCTTCCCTGAGAGCTGGATTTTTTTTTTTTTGTTTACTTTGTCCATACCTTTGTCTTTCTGTTCCACAGTTGGGACCTGGCTCCCAGTAGCTATCACATTATTTGTTTTCTCAATATTACAGTATCCACAAATGAAGAACATGTCTACAAGAAAGAGTTTGAGATTTATTTGCAGTTTGCTTATTCCCTAGAATGCGGTACCATTGCCGAAACATTGTGCTCAGATTTACTTGAGTTAGTTGTCTTTTTTCTTCTCTTGTATGTAATGTTAAGCTTCTACTTTCTGATGTGGTTAATCATTCAAAAATAACTTAAAATGAAGGAGAATTAGTTTGCTTCTGTGAACCTTCACTGTTAGGTTTTTCTCTTCTCTCATGTGTTTTTCCTAATCATATGTCTGAGGCCTTTGGTGTCAGGGTGCCACAGCGTGTCACTGGTAGACTGGAACTCAGTTTCCTCAGCCCTGGAGGCTGGGAACCTGCTCAAGATGCTACCGCGTTGGTGTCTGGTGTCATCTCTCTACCGACAACTACTGCTGTGGCCCACACCCTTACGTGGCCATTTCTCTGCACGTTCACTGCTGGTGTCTTGTTGAATAGCAGCTCGGCCCTCATACACACATTTAATTGTAACTATTTGTTTAAGTGCCCTGTCTCCAAGTATTCACCTTGCTTGTGAGGGAGGGATTCACCAAATGAATTTCCCCACAGCGCAGTTCAGTCCTTTACCTCTACAAGCCTTCCGGCTTTCTTCTCATTTCATCAGTGAAGCTCTCTGAATTTCTCTTGAAACTCATTGAGGTCCCGACTGCTTTTGGCTTACTTCTTTATTTACTTGTTAGTTATTCTTTCCCTCACAATTAATCCAATCATTCATTAATTTACTTACTTAAAAGCTACCTGGTCCTGAACATTACTAAGAATGGCCACTTTGCTAGACACAGGAAGTGGAATGGTGGGAGACAGAAAAGATATATGCTGCTGCTGTTTATAGTCAGCTGGGGAATCTGAGGTTAATCTGAGACACTCAAATGAAAATTGCGTTTTTGATTATTTAGACATGAAAAATTGTAGTGTGATTGTGCTCCAAAGACTATGAGAAAGTCTAAGGAGATGAGAATAGACCTTGTTGGTACAAATGGGCAAGGCATCTCCAGGAAAACAGCATCCACTCTGGGATGCAATGGGAGCAATAAAGAGTTAAATCAGAAGAAGGAGTAAAGGAAGAGAATGGGAGTGGTGATAATAGAAAATTGACAGTTTTTTTTCCCTATGGCATTATTTCCGTATGACAGTGGTGGTGAACTGCATATGTGTTATTTTATTTTATTTATTTTTCATTTTATTTTGTATTTAGTACAGGGTCTACAGGGTCTCACTACACAGATCAGAGTTCTAGTGGTTCTCCTGTTTTCAGCCTCCCAAATCCTGGGACTACAGGCATGTGCCACCACATCCAGTATCATTGAGATCTCCGAGGGCAGGGCTGGCATGGCACATTGGGGACTGAACTCTAGTCCCTTCATTCTGCCTAAGCAGGCACTTTAATCCACTGAGCTATCTGGCCAGCATTTTTTTTTTTTTTTTTTAAAGATAAATCGTGCTAACGTATGCATTGTTTTTTCTAAGCTAAAACTTCAGTTTTCGGATATAAGTCAGTGTTGGCACTTTGTGATTTGGATTGAGGTTTGGGTCCTCATCTCTGAAAGGTTTGTCATCACTGCCCTGAGGATTTTCAGTTTAGCGATTGGCTCCAATGGGCTTCATTCTGGCAAAGATCCCACGCTATTCACTTTTCCTATCTCCAACCAGACGTGGCTGTGCCTTAGGACAGAGCTGCTGTAAGTCACCACTTTGTGTCCACTGCTGGTCCATTATTTCCAGTGTCAGTTGCCTACTAGCTGATGTTTTCATGTTTCTGGGCAACCCTGTCTATTGCTGTTGCTTAACAGCTATTTCAAGCCTGCTTCCCTATAGTCTTTTCTATTCTTTCTTTCTCAGAATGAATTTCCCTAATGTAGAAGATAAAAGCCATTATGTGAGACTAATCTAAATACTAATGTTCTCCTGAGCTGTGTAATTTAGTGCTCTCTTTTGAATTCCTTCACTGCTAGTACCAATTATAGCTCTACCTGTTTTTTCACCAATTTCTCCCTATTCTCCTATTATGTCTGTTAAATAGCTGCCCCTCCGCCCCAGATATAAGACTTTAGTTGAGGAGGAAGCAAAGGTTAGGGTCCAGACTGAAGGTTCTTTGCAGTTAAAGATTTGTATAGTCTCAGTTTGTAGGAGTGGAAGGAAAAGCTGGCTTGAGATGTAGAAACAGGTCCACGGCAGTTGCTAAACCAATGAGGGAATCTATGTTGGAGATCCCTAGAGTAAGGTAATTATGCTGGCTGGCTTTTGAGATGAGTCTGTACATGTGGCTTGGGTTTGTGTTCCTTGCTTTATACCAGTTAGCTACTGTGTAATAAACCACCACAAGATTTAGTGTTTTAAGGTAGTAGCTACTGAGGAATGCGAATGAGGCAATGGGTGGTTCGCTTGTTGATCTTGGCCAGTGCTGATGATCAGGTTGTCTGGTCTACCATGGCCCTGGCTGGGCAGCTGAGCTTGGTTCTGTGCAGATGACCCTCATGTCCACCATACTGGCTAGCCTGGGCATGTTTGTGCTGCAGCAGAAAGCACCCAGGAGAGAAGGTTAAAGCACAAAACTTCTTCAGGTCTCTGCTTAGGTAATGTTTCCTCACTGAGTGAAAACAAATCTTGTCAGTTGGCTGAGACTCCATTGGGAGGAGGACACTGCCAGAGGGCATGGACACAGGAGGCCTGAGCAGACGAAAGCCACGGCTTCTAGCGCAGGCAGCTGCCGTGCTCTTCGTGGTGCTACATTTGTGCTCCCATTTCCTTGTGGTTGATCTTCATTCCCAGGTGTGGTGAACTCTGCTGCTTCCTGGTCTTCATGGCCTGCAGCATCTTCAGCTGCTTCACTTTTTTGTTTCCTCTGATCTTGATAGCAGCGTTCTTTTTTAACTTTCTTTTCCTACTTCTTTGACTGTATATTCTTTTTTTTTTTTTTTTTTTCATTCCTTTCTTCTTCACTGTTGCTTTAGTGTTGGGTACCCAGCTGCATGGGGTTAGCAAGTCCTCAAGTAGCTCTCCTCTTTGTCAAGATAGACAAGATAGACTGTGAAGATACACAGTCTAGCCTTTCTAGCAATGCACTTGTCTATGTATAATTTCAGTTAGCTATGCATAGTCTCAGCTACCTATGCACAGTCTTATTTTTTCACTGGCACAAACTCTCCAAAGGTTAAGATCAGTATTTTCAAGGCTACTGGATATATATTGTCAATGTTGGAACATGAATTTAACGTATCCTTTATTGAAACTCCATTTGTTTATTTAGTCAATAGACATTATCAAGATAGTTGTAATTTTCATCTCCTCATTCTATTCCTCTTCTCAGGACTACCATGTGCTTAGAGACCCAAACCCCCAAGCCAGAAGTTCCTCCTGAGCTCTTTCTCTTACTTTCACCATCCACTTTGTCACTTATTCCTATTTACTACTGGAGAAATGTAAAATTTTTTCTTTTTCTTTTGATAATTTTAGCCTATGAAATAAACTGATAGTAGGCAAAGTAATGGGAAAAAAAGCATACATTTGTAAAGGTGCAGAAACACAGGTACCATATATGAAGTATGAGACACAAAGAAAGAGTAAGACACCTTCTTAATAACAAGACAGGAGATTTAAATGGGACAGCAAAGTATGTTGAGGGCAGATGAATGCTCAAGACAGCAAACGGTAGCCTGGGACACACTTCCTCTGGTCTTCAGACATGATGTCTGACATTCAGTTTTCCTTCTGCTGATCTCTTCTCTGGGTAATGAAATCTCAATAAGAAGACTACTGTTTATTGTGCTCTTCCCTGGACAGATCCAGCAGTCTTTCTAAAGGGATTTAGCAGAAGACCTCTCCTTGCTTATGGGTAGGGAGTGGAGAGACAAGGGCAGGTTGAGGGGACCTGGAAGCTGGGGCGCGGTCCATGCACCACTACTTATTCCATCAGTTTCTTGGCTGCTTCCTCTTAAATTTCTACAAAAGTTCTATTACCCTCTATGGCCGGCCTGTCTGTAGTACTTTTGTTATTATGATGAAATACCTGAGGCAAGCTGACTTTTAAAGAAAAGAGGTTTACTTCATCCCTAACTTTGAAGGTAAATGAGAAATTTTTCCTTGGAGGCCTTCACTTGGAGGTATTGTTTTCTGAGCCCCAACACCTCCAAAACATCTACTATGCTGTTGTTGGTCACACAACTTCCACTGCCACGGGAAATAGGATGGGAAGAGAGACTATTGTGGTACTTAACCTTAGTTCTTAGATGCAAGATACATTTGAGGAAATTAGAGTTTTTGAGCATTATTTATTGTATCTATGAAATGAGGACACTAATACCTTTATGTAACATATTGTGAGAGTTAGATAAGAATGATTATATAATATCATGACAGACAGGAGCACTTGATAAAGGCTGTCTATGATGAGTATTACTTAAGAGCATAGTCCATTTTGTCTAGATTAAAAATATAATCCTTTAGCCACTCTGTTTAAAGCTCCATTCATATTCCCTGAAGCCTGGCATCCTGTGTCCTCCCCACCTGAGCTTTAATACCACAGTCTTTGGCTGTTGCCCAGAGTGCATTGCTTGCTCAAGACTTTATGACTGAACTGATCTTGTAAGGCTCACTCTTAGCCCAGAATACTGGCTTTCTTTCTCTTATTCTCATCTCAACATTTTATTTTATTTCTGGCTAACTTGGTTCTCAATTTTTTAAAATACAAACTCGTATTTGGCTAACATTCCCAAACCCTCTAGTCATATCTGTTGTTCTTTCCTGGAGGTTTTTGTATGTGTCTTGGTCAGTTCTGTTGCTGATACATATTACCCTACATCAACAATGTGAAGGAGTAGAGGGCTAATTTGGTTCTTGGTTTCTTGGGGATCAGTTCATGGTGGGATGGCTTCAAGGCAGAAACTTCCAATGTGGATTTGATGGTTTGTGTCTAGGTGTTGCCCTAAAGCCTCATGCAGCCATGAGGGAGCTTCTAGAGATTGTGATTAATTCATGATCCAATGTTGGATTATGGGTGTGCGTGCTGCACCTGGTGAGGGGAGCAGTCATCTGTATCCAACACAAGTATGGGAGAGAGGCTTGCTAGCTGCTGCAGCTGCTGCTCTTCCCTTGCTCTTTACTGTCTTCCACCACCATGAGCTGCTGCCCTCTGCCATGTGTCACTCTGCCTTGGAGCCAGCCCAGTACAGACTGAACCCTCCACTGACTATGAGCTAAAGAAACCTTTACCTCCTTAATTTTGAGGGTTGGGTATTTTGTCCCAGCAATGAGAGGGAAGTAACTGAGACAGTGGAAAAGTGTGGAAGAGCAAGTCTGCTTATTTTATGCTGTCAGGGAAGCAGAGTAGGGGGACAATGCAGAGAGGAAGGGATCAGGGACCAGAAATGATACCCTAGTTCAGGTTGCCTGACACACCCAGAAGTGCGTTCTGCTAATACTCTGAATCTTTTCTAACCCAAACAAATTGACATGATTAATGGCCTCTGTGTATGCATCTGCCTACCTAATTCCATTTCTTCCATGTTTCTGTTTTTTGTTTTCTTGTCTGACTGTGAGCTGTCAGAGTGCAGCTGCTATGCTTTTGATCACTCACTCTGAGCCTTAACAGGCACTCTGTGAATACCTGTGTGTGAGGATCAAATGGTGTTTGTGGCTTGGCATGTTTTGCACTATCTTTGTCACCTTGTACACCTTCAAAATATCAGCAGCAGGATTCGTGAAGCCGCTCCGCTACAGGCCTGTATTCCTGGGTTTCTGCAACAGGATCATGTTCCTCACTAACCATACAAAATGACAGAATCCAGTTAACTGGATTTTTTAAAAACACAGAAATAGCCAAATGGAAAGTCCTTTGTTAAGTTATTAACTGATAGATAGGGGCCAGTTTTACTAAATCAAACTGAAAAATAACCAGTAAGATTCTGCAAAAGACATAAAGAAATAAACATGACAATCAACACGCAAAGGGTGGGAATCCTTTTAGAAAAGCACAGTTTGCAAATCTGACAGTGTCTTTTCTTTTGACAAAGAGTCACTGCTGGAAGCCCCTGCTGGGGAGAGGGGAACTGAGGAAGGAAGCAAAGACTGGGACACAATTTAAATGTTTTGACAGCTTTGTGGAAGAGGACAATTGCCACAGGCCTGTGCACATTTTAACCCTTGCTGCACCAGATGTTTCCCTCTGGCACTGCTACACTTCAGAATCAGCTCTTCTGGAAGCTGAACCTAGTGTGCCACATGCATGCATGTGCACACGTGTGTGTGCATACACACAATGTGGAAAAAAGTCAAGTGAGTAGGTAACTAAATATATTTAGGTATCTGTTAATTAGTGATGACTTAGCTTGTCTTCATTTTCATGCTCTCAGTTTTCCCTAGGCGTATCCTAGAGCTCCAGGGGAATATTCCCTTGGTCCCTTTGTGTAAAGCTCCAATGTATTCTGGCAGCATGAGCAAATTTAATAGTGAAGAATATGATATGATATGCTACAGTTTGGTGAGGAAGTTCATTGGGCATGATTATAATTAATCTTGGGATCATTTGTTTTGTCAAAGCAGTGCAGTTTGACAAAAGAGAGAAGTAAATTAACAAGCATTTTGTTAGAAGAAGGAGTGGGCTTTGAGGATGGCTGGAGACCCTTTGTTGTTCCCCTTTTTCTCTTCCCTGCAGCTCCCCCGACATGTGCTACCCTCAAAACATGGCATAACTAGAGAAACATAAGGAGAGTAGAGTGAAAAAACAGTGCAGTATTTGGGACATTGTCTTCTTGCAGCATTTCATTTTGAAAACGGGATTTACACTGGATTAACTGCTATTTGAAATGAAATCCAGCGGCTCTAAGGTTTGGGCAATATTAAATTTCAGCTCCCCATTCATACTCATCTACTGCTGTGATAGGCACAAGGGAGAATTTAAGAGATACAAAACAAGTGTTCTCTATCTTGCTAAAAATAAATTAGGCAGAAGAGTATCATTCTGCAAATAAAGTGCCTATTTGACAATTGGCTCAATTAGTGAGATTATTTTTTTGTGAGTAGACAATGGCAGCATTTAATCTTTGAAAATGAACTTTGTCCTTAAAATATTATACTTAATTCTATTGTGAAAGAAATTCTAATTTTCTTGAAAAGTTTGGATTCTAACTAAACTGCTTTTACTTTTTTTTCATTACTTATTCTTACCTATGGCTTTTTCATTAGAACTACTAAACTCCATGATTTAGCTCCACTTAACTTTAAAAAATAAAGGAAAATAACTCAAAATGCCACCAGTTTAGGGAACTCAAGCAGTCCAGGTCTGAACATAAAGCACTTACGGCTTTTGCTTGTCTAACTGGTGGTTTCTGACTGATGGCTTCTTGGGGTTGAGTTTCTGGCCTTCTTAACAGTATAATACAATCACACTCTTAGCCATCTGTTTCTAGCAGAGCTGCTGGTCTTTAAGCCATTATGCTCTGCCAAGTGGCTGCTTATCCTTAAGAACAAGTCAGCCTCCCTCAGCACTTAACTTTCTATGGAGGAGACTGACTCCTGAAGGGGTCCACAATGTGACACAGCAATGATCAACACTGAACTAATTCATGAGACTAACACCAAATATTTTTAATAGAGACTAAGTAGGAGATAGGCCAACAGGAATTAATGGGCTTCATGTAGGAATAGAATTTTAGAGAGTGGGAATAACAATTATTTTTATTATTAAAAGGTTTTATTCCTTTACCTTCATAACATTCATGGTAAAACTCTGCCCTCAGAGCTGTCTCTGATATATTGAACTCCTGCAGGGATTGTGGGAATGAGATTTAAAAACTTATGGCCACAGATTTCACCACTTTTATTTTCAAATGCTTTTTTTTCCTTTTGTGCCAGAGTGGAGAGGGGTATTTACAAAGATCTTGAAGCTCCACTATAGTGTGCTCACTGGTTTATTTCTGTGTTAAGATGCCAGTCTCTCTTTGGAATGGTCGTCTGTGTCAGATATGATGGCAAAGACTTGAGCTTCAACATAATTTCTAGCTTTATGTGTTAAACTAGGTGCAGTGCAGTGTGGTGGTCCAGGATGGTGATGGAAGAAGAAAAGAAATATTTTCAGAAACGCATATAGTGTTTGGTTCATGGAAACATTCTCAGTATAGTTTGCCAAAGAGGACATATAATGGAAATTGATGAATAATATTTGGCTGTAGCTCTTCTTTCAGAAGATAACGCTAAGTCTTCATTAATAATAACCCTAATTTAAATATTTCATTTGATTTTAATTTTATTGCATAATTAGAAGTATATTAATTTGTTGTTTTTTAAAAAAATTATTTACTTATTTGGTATAGAGTTTCACTGCACAGTTCAGATTCCTCCTGTTTCAGCCCCCTAGTGCTGGAATTACAGGCCTATGCCACCAGAATCAGTTTTAGTGGCCAGCTACCTCCACCTGGGTTCTGGGCTGGCATGGCATGTGGTAACAGGGATCAAACATGGGTCCTTGCACTTGCTAGGTAGGCACTTAGACTGCCATGCTATGTCACACTCTAATTTGTTTTATTTTTAAAAGCAATATGTAAATTTATCCTTTGGACATGTTGATGAGCATATGTGCAGAATATTTTAACACTGATTCATTGCTAGAAATTATCCCCAACAATATCTAAAATTGTTCATGTTAACTAGAAAAGTGACTGTGTATTAATAGGTAAGTTATTTACTTCAAATGATAACTCACTGCCATAAAAAGATTAATGAAACTGAAACTCTGGTGGAAACATATATGTGGAATGTACTATAAAGTTGTACAAAACAAATTGCTGAATATTATGTACATTATTTAAGTTGTAGGTGTCCAGCAGATTATTCCATGTATAAAGAAGAAAGAGCACATATATGCATGAAAACATGCATGTTGATAATCATTTCATATTATGCTTCAGATTTAAAATGACTCACAAATCTCATATTTTTTGAGGGTTAGGGGTTTTTGGAAGGCAGTTAGATCATGAGGCACTATACCCATCAGCAGATTAACCCATTCTTGGTTTATATATAGATATGATATCAGGAGTAGACCCTGGGGCAAAGCGGTAGGTGTGTCACGGTGGACCTCCCTGGAAGGGCACACTGTTCTCCAAGCCTCTTTCTTTCTTTCTTTCTTTCTTTCTTTCTTTCTTTCTTTCTTTCTTTCTTTCTTTCTTTCTTTCTTTCTTTCTTCGCTTCCTTCTTTCCTTCTTTCTTTCTGCATCCTGACTACCACAAGGTGAGCAGCTTTCCTCTGCCAGGCCCTTGCACGATGCCATTTGATTTCTGGAGCCAGTTGACTATGGACTGAACTCTCTGAGCCAAAGTAAATGTTTCCTTCTTAAGTGAAAAGTGTCTGGTATTTTGTCCCAACCATGGGTAAGTGAGTAATGCACCTCAGTTGTGAGGAACTTACCCTTTTTCAAAGGAAAACTAGGTTGCTGCAGTCATGGATATGTTACAAGTCTCTGTTGCTCCCTGACATCTGAGGTGTGCAAAACATAACATCAGAACCAATGAAAGCCAAGGCAATGCCTGGATTAAACCACTTCCATGTTCTCTAGTGGGTTCTGTTTGATTTCTACAGACTTGGGATAGGGAAACAGGGGTGAGGTAATGAGTTTGCTATAGGTAGAAGGCATGCTGTGTGTGTGTGTGTGTGTGTGTGTGTGTGTGTGTGTGTGTGTCTATGTCTGTGTGTGAAGATGGAGAGAACTAAGAGAGTGGAGGGAGAGAGAAAGACTCCTCATTTTCTGCAGTTCTAAGATTGGGTGGAGTGAATGTGACTGTACTTTCTACCTTTTAGTCCTTTGACAGGCTTCCTTTTTTTAAAAGAAAATTAAGCTGGGTGTGGTGGCTCATGCCTGTAATCCCAGCACTTGGGAGGCTGAGGCAGGAGGATCGGTGCGAGTTCGACACCAGCTTGGGCTACAAAAGTGAGCTTAAGGCCAGCCTGAACTGCATAGTGAGACCCTGTCTCAAAAAGACAAAAAAAAAGGAAAAAAGAAAAAAAGAAAATTAAAAATATCACTCCAGGATTAATTTAGAGTAGAATTTTGATGATTCAGAAAATCATCACAGTAGATCAGTATTTTCCTCTTTTGGAAAAATTCAGTCTTGCTGCTCTAAGATGGGTGTGTTACACTGAAAGGCCAGTTCCCAGTAGAAATGCAAATGTGTTCCTTTAACAGATGTTAAGGGCCATGTTTCCAGCAAGAGCTTTAGATATTCAGAGTTTTCAGAGGTTCTACATAGAACTTTTGAAGAAAGCACATTTTCATTGTCAAGTGAATGAGAAATGATGCTACTTCCATGAAAAGTAGCCATTTCCCTGTATTGTATATTTTTAAATCATTCCCTATATTTCCAGCCTGCAGCTCTCTCCTTTATCTTTAGCCTATTTTTTTTTTTTTTTTTTACTTCTGTATGAGTAAAATGCCAAACAGATAATTTCAGATGGTCACAAATGGTTAATTGAATAAACAATTAATAATCAAGAACTGTAAGTATTTGAAACTTTGTTAATAAACCCCATAAGTTCCACCTAAAATTGCTTTTCTAGATTAAAAAAAAAATACAGATAAGAAAATTATTGAAGGCACAACAGTGTACTTGAAAAGATATTTGTAGGAATTAAAACAAACTTGTAGAGATTAGAAACTAGCACCTTAAAGAAGCGAAGAACAATAAACAAAGTTTAGGGTGGTTTGTAATCTGTTACTTAGGGATACTAGAAGACTAGGATCTAAAAAAGGTGTGACTGCTTAATCCTGGTTGATGTCTCCACCCTTACTTGGGAAGTCGGTGATCCCCTCTCTACCCTGTTAATCTTCTATTGTGTGACCTAAATAAAAAGGAGATGCTTCTAGAGTTCTGGGCTCACTTCAAGAGAGACAGATCTCAGTGAGTCCTCTGAGCTACCTTCATCAGGTCTTCTTGTTGTTTCTTTTGGCACCGACACAGAACAACACAACAAGTGGCGCGCAATGTGGGGCACGGAAGATGACCAGGGGTGAGTTAAGAGAGACCTGATCAGATGGGAAATGTACACCCAGAGTAGGGGAGACCACCGGCAGTAGCTCAGAGCAATTCTGCTTCAAAAAAAAAGAGTGTGTCCTTAAGAGGCATTATTCAGGAGTAGGGGTTAAGGTGAAACCAAAAATGTTTGAAGAATTATTTTTCCTTATAAAAAGATAATTGTTTATGCTTTCAACCTGAAGTAAAAGCTGCTCTAGACTTAAAAGTTTTTTTTTTTGTTTGTTTTTGTTTTTAGACTTACAAGTTTGGAAGCAGATTGAAAAAGTTCTGCAAAGAGCATAACAACAAGGAGAACCTATCCCTTTAAGTATGTGGTCTTATTTCCTTGACTTTGAAGCCCTGCAGTCTGACTCTGAGGAATCGAGCCTGCAGCCAATTCCTCAGACTCAGGAAGGGAGTCCTACAGATATTTCGGTTGATGAGGACAGTACGGAACATGAAGGCAGTACCACATCTCTTAATTCGTCCTTGTTGGATAAAGAATTTAAATCAAAGAATCAAAAAGTAAAGCGAACATTTTTGGCTTGTCAGCCTCTGTCCTCTGATTCTGAGGACTTTTCAGATGTTCAGGGGAGTGGGTTGGAGAAAGAGGCAGATAACCGGGAGTTATTCCATCATATGGAACAATTGACACAAGTGGTATCCAAATTGGTGGAGCAATTGGAAGTTTCGAGTCCACTTTCAATACTTGCCAAATTTCCACCTCTGCCTCCTCCCTCAACTAATCCCTCTACTCCTCCATATGAGCAAAGCAACCTGTGTCGGCTGTTGGACCTAGGGGTGCAGTGACAAGGAAGGAACCAGGGAGATCCAGAGGCTTACAAAACCCCACTGGGAGTTTGCCCGGTTGTGGTTTAGGAGCACCCTGCAAATGGACAGTACCCAGATGGTTATGTACAGTGGGATTATCAACCTTTGGCTTTTCAGACCATCAAATAATTGAAGCAAGCTGTTATGTCTTATGGAATGCAATTTAATTATGTTGCCGGCCTCTAACAAGGATTGGCAGATGAACATAGGCTTTTTGGCTCAGGTGCATGGTTTGGTATTTTGGCTCAACTTCAGTATGATGATATGGCCATTGTTTAGAGGCGTTTATGCTGTCTCAGAGCACGGGAGAAGGTTGAAAAAAGGGGAGAAGCTCAAAAGTCTTTTACTAAAGTAATACAGTCTCAAAATGAGCCTTTTGTTGATTTTATCTCTAGACTTAAGGAGGCAATTGATAAAACAGTCAGACAATCTGATCTTTGGGATATGTTGTTGCAAACTTTGTCCTTTGAAAATCCTAATTCAGAATGTCAAAAGGTTATACCCCACTAAAGGCTCAAGGTGCTTCATTGGAGGAATATTTAAGGCTTGTGCAGATGTTGGTTTTGAGCTCTATTAGGCTAATTTATCCGCTGCTGCTTTACAAACCTCATATAAACAAAATCTTACTAAATGATTTAATTGTGGCAAAGTAGGGCATGTAAAAAGGGATTGTAAAAAAGAAAAGAAAAGGGGTAAAGATTAAAACAAGCCACCAGGCTTGTGTCCAAAATATAAAAAAGGAAAACATTGGGCAAATGAATGTCGACCCAAATTTGATAAAGATGGACAACTTTTACAACAGCAGGGAAAGTGGACAATGGGCCCTCTTCCTTGGGGCCCAGAGATAAACAATACGGTGTATCAGCAGTTTCCTTTGAACAGCCCCATAACCAACCGAAAACAAGGGTCTCGGATTTTTTCCATGCAACTTCCAGAAGCAGAAGTGCAGCTTTAGATCTGATGGCTGTAAAAAATCAGGTTTGCTCCCTGCTTAAGGAGTTTACAAAATTAAAACTGGAGTTTTCAGCCCTATTCCAAAAAATATCATAGCTCTGATTGTAAAAAGGAGTACTATTATTGCCCAAAGATGTATTTGTATATTTGGTAATTATTGATAGTGATTATAAAGGAAAAATATTACTCATGATATCTACTACTAAACCTTTTCAGATTAAAACTTAACTGCTTATTGAAAATAGAAGTCAGCTTCTCTTTATACATATTAAACTTGTATTGCATTGCCTGGCCCTACTGTCAGCAGAGCCACAGGAGACACAGTGACTACACACAGAGGCCTTGGCTACGGGGCCATAATTCCCTTAAAGCTTTAGGAGTTCAATTTGGGCTCAAGAAAACCCTCTGTAGATACTAAGACCATTAAGCTGCTATTAGCCACACCTGTAGAGTCAAATCAACCAGGGACAGCCCCCAGGCTAGATGGTCTTCAGGGTTTGGGATAATGAATGCTGTTTATATGAAGAAATCAAAGTTATAATTCTGTTCAACCAAACTGTTTTTTAAACCACACCAAATTCTTATATTACTCAATTGGTCATTAGTTTTTATTAAAAAATTTAAAATTGTTAAAAGAATTCACAGGCTAAAGATAACAATTAATTAAGGGCAAAACATTTTAATGGCTGCAAAGGTGAGGGCATTGCCCCAGGATATTTTAAAATTACTTAAAATTCTTTTAATTCCTAGTTAAGTGTGGTTGCTTAAAACTGTCCTAAATGAAAAATGGCATTTAAAAAGGGACTTTGACAGGGTGTGGTGGCTCACGCCTGTAATCCTGGCATTTGGGAGACTGAGGCAGGAGGATCAGTGCGAGTTTGAGACCAGCCTCAGGAGTGGGCTCAAGGCCAGCCTGAATTGCATATGAAGACCCTGTCTCAAAAGTAAAAATAAAATAAGGCTTTGATATTTTATAAACAAATGTGAAATAACATTTAAAGGTTTAAGCAGTTGCTTGATTTTGACATCCCATTTAACTAATAAAAGGCCTAGTGGTGGCCTCCAAAGGGGTTCAAGCTATGATAACGTTTACATATTTGGCTCAATTTATGCAACAAAGATGTTTTGTGCCCAAACTGTTCAAATCAACTATTGATCATTTTCAGACTTTATTTGGTAATCTTAATGGGCTCCATCTTGATTTTGGACTAATTTCTCTGGCGCTAGTTAAAAATGATAAAATATATGATTTCCTCTTCTAAAATCTAACCAAAGCATCAAAGTTCTGTTTTTTTTTAAAATTTTTAAATTATTATTTAAATTTAACAATGGTTATATTACATATTTTCATCATCACATCAGTTTATATTGATAGATATAGGTATATAAGATTGATCAAACAATTAAACATTAACACTTTCAATAAACATTACTTTTTTTTTCTTTACTCCTTTCTTTTTTTTAACAGTTGACACATTGCATATTGTCCTCACAATAGTTCTACAGAGCACAGTGTGTGGGTATGACCCACCTTCCTATTGATGTTGCTAAGAAAAAAGAAAAAAAAATAGGAAAAGAAAATTCTTCTCTTTGGACTAAGAGGAAGCAGATGCATACACAGTCAAATGTTCTGCAATTGCAGTGGGCCACCAGCGAAGCTTGCAATGCTGGAGGCTATTGATCCAAGCCTTCTACAGCTCATCTCATCAGTCTAGCTCTGCGTTTAATTCATTGTAATTAAACTTCTTTTGCTGGGTGATCAAGGGCAGGTCAAAGCAACACCTGTATAACAAAACATTCATTTGTTGTATCTTCCAAGTTCAGATCCCCTCAGGATTAAGTTTGGGACCATATACAGTACTTTGTAGAACTGTTGTTAGTGTCAGCCTTCAGGATGAGTCATGGCCATTGCTTGGCCAGTTTGCTTTCTGTGAAAGCCTGAGAGAGTGTTTTTCTCAGGGTGACTCTCCTTAGACGCACTATAGTTCATTTATCCCTCTCCTCCCAGGTCCTATAATCTCCTTGACCAGAAATCTTGAGATAGCTCCGAGTCATAGGATATCACAGCACAGGTTCTTTTATATCCTGAGTCTTTACTGACGTTGAAGGGCTAGGGCCAAAATATTGGCTATCCTCATATCCCTTCTTTTTCTCCAATTTTTGGTCTGCTAACTTACCTTCTCAACCCTCCAGGAGAAAAAGCTTTGTGATACTATTACTCTATAACACAGGTTATTGAGCTTATCATCACTGGCTTTCTGAATATCAAACATCTTTGACTCAGCTTGAAATTGATATTTTCTGATAATCATTGATATTCTAATAACTCTCCATAGAGTGTGATATAAGCAGTTACATAATTTTTACACAGATATTTGGAAATTCAAGGAAATACAAAATTGTAGCCTGTCAAGTCTATGGTATTTGGCCCAGTCTCTTATTTTCAATTAATACTCTTGAAAGAGAGAATAACAGTAACTGAGTTTACACTGGGAACAGTACACATCAAAAAGACAAGAATGACATGCACTCCAAGCATAGTTTTAGTGTTACATAGTGCTATGATCAATATGATGAACCTTTTGAAGTTTCTTGAGACCAATATCTGATTCATCCTGTGTACACGTGCATGGTTTTGCTTTTGATATGTTTTCTCCTTTATCTGCTTCCAGTTACTTCATTGTTTAATCCTTAACACATTCAGCTGTGTTGTGCCCTTAAGTTTTTATTTTCTTCTTTGAAGTTCTTATATTAGGGAGACTATACGATATGTATACATGTAGGTCTGGTTTATTTCACTAATGAGTATATGTTTAATATACATCCATTTCTATATGAAGTGTTCAAACTTATCATTCTTTATAGCTGAGTAATACTCCATTGTATAAAAATACCACATTTTTTTCAACCATTCTTTAAATGGTGGACATTTTGGTTGTTTCCAAGATTTGGCTATGACAAATCGGGCTGCTATAAACATAGGTGCACAGATATTGCTATGGTATGATATTTTCAGTCCCTCTGGGAAAATTCCCAGTAGGGGGATAGCTGGATTGAATGGAACTTCCAATTCGAGTTTTGTAAGGATCTTCCACACTGCTTTCCATAATGGTTGCACCAGTCTGCATTCCCGCCAGCAGTGGAGAAGGGTTCCTTTTTCTCCACAGCCTCTCCAGCATTTGTTGCTGGTTGATTTCTTTATGATAGCCATTCTTTCTGGGATGAGATGGTATCTAAGTGTTGTTTTGATTTGCATTTCACGAATGGCTAGCGATGTGGAGCATTTCTTCATGTATTTATAGGCTTGCTGCATTTCTTTCTCTGAGAAGTGTGTGTTCATCTCAGATGCCCATTTCTGAATTGGGTCTTTGAATTTTGGGACCCTAATGGTTTTTAGTTCTTTGTAGATTCTAGATAGAAGACCTTTGTCTGAATACTTGTTAGTTAAAATCTTTCAAAATTTGTGGGTCATCTTTTCACTCTGTTGGTGATTTCATTTGACATTCAGAAACTTCTTAGCCGGAGGAGGTCCCACTTGTTGATGCTTTCAAGTGTTAAATGTGCAATTTGATTTCTGTCCATGAACTTTTTGCCTACTCCGATGTCTTCAAGATTTCCTTCCACTTTCTCCTGCAGGAGATTTAATGTTTCCCTTTTAATATTTAAATTTTTAATGTAGTTCGACTCTATTTTAGTGCATGGTGATAGATTAGGGTCCAGTTTTAGTTTTCTGCATGTAGAGGGACAATTTTTCCAGCACCATTTGTTAAAGAGGCTATGTTTCTTCCAGTAAACGTGTTGGGCCTCTTTGTCAAAAAGGAGCTGGCTGAGTGTGTTTGTATTTGCTTTTGCATCCTCTAGTCTATTCCATTGATCTCAGGTTTATTCTTTTGCCAATACCATGCTGTTTTTATTACTGTAGCTTTGTAGTATAACTTTAGGTCAGGAATTGTAATGCCTCTTGCCATATCTTTGTTGTCCAGAATTGTCTTTGCAATTCTGGGTCTTTTTTGGTTCCAAATTAATTTTTGGAGAGACTTCTCCAGATCTGTGAGGTATGTTGATGGTATTTTGATAACAACTGCATTAAATTTGTACAATTTAGAGAGTATGGCCATTTTCACAATGTTGGTTCATCCTATCCAGGAGTAGGGAATATCTTTCCATTTTCTGAAATCTTCTAGGATCTCTTTTTTCAGAGTACTACAGTTTTCATTGAAAAGGTCTTTTGCTTCCTTAGTCAGGTTGATTTCTAAATATTTCATTTTCTTCTGTGCTACCATAAAAGGAACTGTTTCTCTAATTTCTCTCTCAGTGTGTTTGTTATCTGTGTAGAGGAATGCCACTGACTTTCGTGTGTTGACTTTGTAACCTGCTATGTTACTGAATTTGCATATTAATTCCAGTAGCTTTTTGGTGGAGTTCTTTGGGTCTTCTAAGTAGATTATCATGTCATCTGGAAATAGTGAAAGTTTTACTTCTTCTTTACCTATTCTTATTCCTTTTATTTCTCTTTCTTGCCTAATGGCTGTAGCTAATGACTCCAGAACTATATTAAATAGGGGTGGTGATAGGGGGAATCCTTGTCTTGTACCAGATTTGAGAGTAAAAGACTTCAGTTTTCCCCATTTAGAACTATGCTAGCTGTTGGATTGTTGTAGATGGCTTTTATCAGGGTGAGGCAGAGGCCCTCTATTCCAATTTTCTGTAGGACTTTGAAAATGATTGAGTGTTGCACTTTGTCAAAGGCCTTCTCGACATCAATTGAGACGATCATGGTATTTTTGGTCTTGGCTCTATTGATATAGTGTATTGCACTTATAGATTTGAACCATCCTTCCATCCCTGGAATGAATCCTACCTGGTCGTGGTGTATAATCTTCTTGATGATTTGTTGTATTCTAATGGCTAGGATTTTATTGAGAATTTTTGCGTCAATGTTCATGAGAGAGATTGGCCTGTAGTTTTCTTTTTTAGTTACATCTCTTTCTGGTTTTGGTATCAGTGTAATACTTGCCTCTAGGAATGATTTTGGAAGGATTGCTTCTTTTTCGATTTCATTGAAGAGTTTGAGGAGTATTGGGGTTATGTCTTCTCTAAATTTCTTGTAGAATTCCGAGGTGAATCCATCAGGTCTCAGACTTTTCTTTGTCGGTAGGCTTATTACATTTTGTATTTCATTGGCTGTTATTGGGTTATTGAGAATTCTAATGTCTTCTTGATTTGGTTTTGGTAATGTGTACTTTTCTAGGAATCTGTCCATTTCATCTGTGACTTCAGTTCTGTAAGAGTAAAGATTCTCAAAGTAACTATTTATGATCCTCTGTATCTCTGCTGAGTCTGTAGTAATTTCACCCTTTTCATTCCTTATTTCTTGAATTTGAGTCCTTTCTTTCCTCTTTTTGATGAGGTTAGCTAGGGGCTTATCAATCTTATTTAATCTTGGAAAGAACCAGCTTTTGTATTCATTAATTCTTTGTATTGTTTTCTTTGTCTCAATTGAGTTGATTTCTGCTCTAATCTTTACAATTTCTTCCCACCTTTGGGCTTTGGATTTCGTTTGTTCTTCCATTTCTAGTCAGTTTAAGTGTTGTGTAAGATTGTTTATTTGTTCCCGTTCTGTTTTCTTAATGTGTGAGTTCAGAGCTATAAATTTCCCTCTGAGAACTGCTTTTATTGCATCCCACAAATTCCAGTAGGTTGTGTTTGAATTTTCATTAAAGTGTAGATACTGTTTAATTTCTTATTTAAGTTCATCTGTAAACCACTGGTTGTTGAGAAGAGTGCTGTTTAATTTCCATGTAGTTCTGGAATTCCTATGGTTTTTTCGTCATTTATTTTCAGTTTGATTGCACTGTGGACAGATAATATGCATGGGATAATTTCTGTTTTCTTGCATCTACTTAAGCATGATCTATGGACTAATATGTGATCTATTTTAGAAAATGTCCCATGTGCAGCTGAGAAGAATCTGTATGTTGAAGTGGTTGGGTGGAAGACTCTGTATATGTCCACTAAGTCCAGTTGTTCCAAGTTCTGATTCAGTTCTGCCACTTCTTTGCTGAATTTTTTTTTTTTTTTTT
>PVJA010015687.1:0-44866 GCA_004027025.1 Myocastor coypus
GGGCTCAGCTCCCAGCGGTGGGGTTTGGGCTGGGCTGGTACAGGAAGTTAGTCGCCGGAACTCAGAGGCGGGGCAGAGGGGCGCAGGGGCTTACTCGCGGCGGGTGCGCAGGCTCAGCTCCCAGCGGTGGGGTTTCACTGTGCACAGTCTTAAGGGTATAGGAGTACAGCTGTACCCCTAAGGAGCCTACCCTCTAGTAAAGGTGTCACAGAAATCCCATTGTTTATTTAGCTCAATGCAGAATGTGCTATGAATGAGACAACGAGGGCAGAAAGAGGAAGGCCTTTGGAAAGGGAAGTAAGACCTACCTGGAAAATGGGCATTCTTGAAAACCAGACATCACAAATGCCAGCCCCGGCCAGCCTGGCCTTGCCTGGCCTTGCCTGGCCTTGCCTGGCCTTGCCTGGCCTTGCCTAGCCTTGCCTGGCCTGGCCTGGCCTGGCCTGCCATCACTGTTCTCTGGCTCAGTGGCTGCTCTGTAAAGCTGGTCAGGCAAGCACAGGCTGGTCGGGAGTGGCATTTTTTATCTCTCATTTTCAAAGCTATTTACATTCTGGTTAGGTCTTATTTGGGGGAAAACAAGGTATTAGCTATGCTAAACAGGACTTAATATGACCAAAAGCACTGTCTAGGTAGAAGATACACAGCCAACAAACAACAACTAAAACTAAACAAAAACCAGACAGCTTTTGCATAAAGGGAGGTACATGAGTCTCTGGGGGTCCAGGAGTGGAATGTTATGATTTGTATATAAATGTCCCCCCAAAGCCTCATGCAGTCATGAGGTAGCTTCTGGAACTTACAACTGACTATTTTGGGAATGGGTGGTACAGCTCCCCTGGGGCACCTGCATTGATTTGCATTTCAATGTAAGGAAGGAAAAGAAGTTAGCTGCTTGAGCTGCTGCTAATCCTCCCTGCATTCTTGCTCTTAGCTGCTGCCATGACAGGTTACCCCTGCCATGTGTTGCTTTGCCTTGGAGCCAGCTGAATATGGACTGAAACCTCCAGTAACTTTGAGCTAAATAAACCTTTCCTTAAAAAAAGAAAGAAAGAAAGCCAGCATGCTGGATGCGTACAGTTCTAAGGGAAGAAACAGCATGCTCTTTCCACAAGAATACATGTGCACATACACACATGTGCACTTACCTGTGTGCAATGTGTTATAAGCAGTGATGAGAGAGATGTAAGAGTGACAGGACAGGAGCCGCGCTGGTTCTCTTCCTCATCAGCAAAGGCTTTATTGCTACCACTGATGCTTAGAGACAGTGCTCCTGGACAGCCCTCACTGACCACGCACGGCTGGCTTGGTGCTCTTCTGAACAAAAATGCAGCTCCTGAAAGCTGCTATTTGGGTTGTTGTTTCTTCTGGCTTTCTTCTCTGCACTGTGAGCCACTCAAGGGCATAGGCTGCCTTGGTCACTAAACTCCTGTACCAGCAGCAGCCCTGACAGCCAGTTGGTACTAAAGGAAAATCTCAAATGTGTGACATATACTTGCCTCTTTGTGCCTTTAGCAGAACTTCTCACAGTTGAGAATTCCAAAGCCTTGAGAGATTAAATGGTTGGTTTCCGTCACAGGGCCAGACATGGGAGAGTTCATTTCCATATCCTCTGACCAGGGGTAAAGGGAGTGGCAGAGGAAGCTTGTTTCCAGCTGTCTCTGTCCAGTCCACTCCAGAGTCAGAGAGCCCGCCATCAAATTGATGACAATCTGCTTAACAGATCCCTGCTCCTTTTCTATTCATCACCTTTTTTCTTCTCTGAAAAGATAGGAAGGATTTTTTTCTGTTTCATTTATTTCTGTGCAACCAGCATGAAAAGCATACCCAGCCCCTAGTAGGGGCTTCATAGATGTTCTTTTGAATGATGACAGAATGAATGCTACACTGTGGAGAGGACAGAGACGCCACAGACAGAAGAAAGGCCATGGAAAGTGAGGAAGGCAAGTCCTCACAGCAAGCTTCAGGTGGACCAAACCTTCTAGTGGGCACGCAGCCAGTGGTGGCTGACTGTGACCTTGCCTGAAGGATCTGGTACAAGCTGCCAGGCACTGTACATAGAAATATCAGGATCGTTTGCAGTGGCCTGCACAGGTGGGCCCTGCATGTGCTGGATAGGCAAGGATATCCAGGACAGCAGAGGAGTAAAGCTCAGCCCACAGACCTCGAGAGGGCCAGAAGCCAGGAATTCAGTGGAAAGCATGAGAACAGAAGGAAGAAGGGCCACTATGAACTGCAGACACTGCAAACTTAGCAACAGCTGAAATCTCCAGTGTTACATTTGCTGAACCTGGTGGCAGCTTGGGCTACCTTTGCTCGGCATTTGCCTGTACTATTCCCCCACCATTGAGGTTTGCCTGATGAGTGTTTGACTCAAATAGCAAGGCTTTCTTAGGCCATAGTGGCTCACCACCATCTGTTCCAGCCATTTCTCTCTATGGTGCCCTGACATGATGGAAGATTGGCAGGCTTGGTTGCAGTGTTAGTGGGGAACAGAACTGTGGAATGCTGAAAAACTGATAGTAGAGCTAGAACACATGGCCTACAGCCAACAAGTTAGGTTTACCTTGGAGTGTTGTTAAATTCTGCTACATCTCCCAAATGGGCATAACTACTACTGAGTTCATAAGGTATGCAGGGAAGAGAATTAATATTTAAATATTTAAGGAACTTTGGACAATGCCTGACAAATAGTAAGAATCCAATAAAATGTCAGCTCCTAAAGAATGAAGCCTTCAATTCCAAAGCATCCTCATTGGTTAAGTGCTATGCTATAACATTTTATACATGTCATTTCATTGTTCTTTTCAATAACCTTACAAGGTAAGTAGTATTTAACTAGTTTTTCAGTTGAAGAAATTGAAGCTTAATAAGATGAAAAAGTGAGCAGTTAACTTCTTTACCTGAGAAATAGGGATAATAATTCCTATCTCAGAGTCATGAAAATTCATTGAGAACAATGCAGTTGAGCAGAGGAAATAGACACTATGCTGAGTATTTTAAATGATCTGTCACTTCATGTCATTGGACTAGGTCGCTCATTTGAATAGGTGAACAGGAGACCCCATAGGCATGCTGATCCGTGAAAAATATCCCCTGCCTTCATGGGCTGTGGCAGTGGCTTTAAGGTAATGATAGGTTTTGTCCACTTTAGCACCCACCCAAACCAGCCACTGAATGCTTTGCTCATGACAAGAGCTCAGTGGGTGCCTTGCATTTGGCTTTCTCACTCTCTATTCTTCTTGAGCTCAGGGAGAACAGAGATGGGACCAACGTGTCTAATAAAGACTCTCAATTATGCTCTGGCTGAGGGTACACTACAGTAAGTGCCAAAATGGAAATTTCAAAAGAAAAATGCAAAAACACAATTGGAAGAGAATAGATATGACTAGTTGGATTAGAGAAAGATTCCTGAAAGTAAGAACTGAATTAGCTCTTCAAGACAGTTTATGACTTTATGAAGAATATGTTCTTGAAGCATATTCAACAAAATCTTAGGATTGGACAAATGACTCATTATTTAGAAATACTCAGGTATAGCTAGTCAAGATGGAAGGGAGGGAAATGGGGAACTGAGATGGAATATAGTGGCAGATTGGCTTCCATTTCTTGTGGCAAGCGTCTCCATTTTCAGGTAGACCAGATGGTCTTAACAGGGCCTTCAAGAAAAGTATGATGCATGTGTTTAAAATAATTGTATTAAATACTAATTACTACAAAAGTATTGAGGCTGAACTGTATACTTTTTATCATTTATGACAGTTTTAATCTCATAAAATACATTTTATCTTTTATAGCAGTTTTAAGCATTAAAGCTCACAGTGCAATTCATGGCCATGGTAGCAGGTGTACCAAATCATAGACATGAACAGTTTGTCTACTGGATCTTGAAGTGCAGGATAGCTTAGTGGCAGGATCCTCACTCTACATGTGTGAAGCTATGGGTTTGACCTCCAGCACTGCATCTCAAAATAATCTTACTGTATCACTATCTCCCTTTTCTTACCACTATTTGTCCTTTGATCACTTATCTTTTGACTTGTGTTATTCATATCTCTTGAAGATACTTCAACTCTGTTTTGGAATGAAGTTTCATAGCTGTGGTGTTGAACCTATGGCACACATTCCACAGATAGCAGTTTGTATCGTGAAAAGCTCTAAACCTTTGTTTGTCATCACTGGTCTAGAATAAATAAATAACCAACCGTATACTCTTTCTTGTAGCCTATAGCTTTCAGCAGAGCAGCAATGTGCTTGGCCCACAGAAGGGCCTGTCCTCTTCAGCTGCTCTATCCAAGGAAGTCGCAGTTGGTGAGGCAGAGGCAAGTGGCTCCATTATAACCCCTGAATATCATTCCTTGCTGATCACACACTGGACATGGTGAGAGTGGTTGAAGAGAGAAGAAAGCCTCAGATTGCTCTGGTGGTGACATGGCCCTGAGAGTGGGACAGGTCCGGAAGGGTACAAGCAATGCCTCAGCTCACTTGCTCTAGGAGCTTCCTGCCATGGACAGTATACCTTTTCCTCAAGCATTCGGTGTTCATTTTTCTTCCCTACACTTTTCATTATTCTACCTGGCATTGTGTTAATGCAGCTCCTGTAGTCTCACTACTTATGTCTTTTAGGCACTCACGAATCACTAGGAAACACATAAAATGCAGAAAGAGTCCTTGCTCCCCACCACCCCAAGAGAGTCTGGCTGTATGTTAAGGGTCAGCTGCAGCCCAAAATAGTTGAAGGCAGCCTCATAAGAGAGCTGGAAAATCCTGCCTGCACTGGCCAAAGGCTCCTGACTCTTCCTCTAAGCCCATCTCACCTAGCACAGGCATGGTACACCATCATAACCACATGACAGATGAGTGAGCTATTGCACAGTAGGTTGTATCCCTTCTCCAGAATCTCCTGACCAGTAATTTGAGGAAAACAAGATCAAAACTCAGGTCTGGCCAATCCCAAAGGGCACATCCTTCCCACAGTCCCAAGTGAGGGATTGTTCAAATTTTCTCCAGTGGTGGTGACAGAGGCTTTACAGCTCTGAGGAGGTGTACAAGACAATCAAGATGAGTGCGGGAGGAATATGTTAGAATTTATGTTCACACTTATTTTAATACATAAATTTTCACTTTTATTTCCTATCTTTATGACATATAAACATGAGTCTAGAGTTATAGGAATGAAAAACAAAATACAGCTGCTCCTCAACTTGTAATAGGAATGTGCCTGATACAACTAAATACACCTAACCTACTGAACAGTGTAGCTACCCAACACTGTACACAGCACAGCAGCATCTGTGTTATGATTCCCTGAAGCTGCCTCTGCTTAACACTAATGGAAAACACTGTATCACAAATTCTTATCCCAGAAAAGGTCAAAATTCAAAAGTTTAAGTAGTTTCTATGGTGGAAATTATAAAGCAGAAACTCAGGTCAAGCCATAATTCATAATCGTGCTCTGTAATTTAGGGAACATCTCTATACACAATGCAGAAGTAAATACTCAGTCATGGGATGCTTCCTGATTGGGGAATGCACTCTTGCACTGCTTAAAAATCACTGTTCAGTTGCTTGCTTTTATCTGCAATGCTGTTGAAGTGCACTCATGCCCTGGCCCATGTACCTTAAGATGCTGTGCTTGGCATCTCACACACCTGCTGAGACTTCTCAGGGGCCAGTGTAAGCGATGGCTGGGAATCATTAGCACAACAGAACTTAGCAGCTCCATTCACAAGTTCTAGGGACTACACATTTGTCTTCTTGTTTACCCAAGACTGATGGTTTCACACTGCCTTTCCTGGACTGCCCTCATCCAGCACATACCCAGGGCCTGTGTAGCTATAGATCTCCTGGAGGCAGAGGCAAGCATCTCTCTGCAGGAGAGAGGACATGAGTCTCAAAGATGAGATATGAGCCTTCTGCCTTTTTCTTGCATTCCGTCCCATATGACTCAACCCCGTAGGGTTGGTGGGAGAGAAAGCCACATTTAGAAATAGAATTTACAGAACAGACATGGCTAGGTTTGGCAACAAAAGTGACTTCTCTGGTTGGTGACTCAAGGTAGAGCTAGCCCCAGGTCTGTGTAAGAAGGGCTCCTGGGATGTACCTTTAAGGGCCTGCGCTGGAACTAGATATTCAGAAGGTAATTGCTTTAAAAAAAATGATGAGGAGAGAAAGGAAGGAAGATGAGGCTACTAGGATGGGAGAGGCAGGGCCAGTGCATACAGCTCCCAGTCACGTGCCCTGATGTGGACAAGGTGGTCCGAGGGAGGCATGGGCAAAGTCTCACTCACCCACTGTTGCCAAGCTAGGGTCTTAGTATGGCTCTGTGTCACCAGGGAGGGGCAGCATCTCCTTAGTCATCTGCCCACAGTGGGTCCTGAATAGGTCCTGAAGATGGGGTGGGGCTTTTATCCAATTTGCACAAAGATGGGATGTGCACTGCTAGTAGCCATTGTTAGAGACCTCATTTCCCACCACAGGACTCCATAGTGTGGCTCCACAGTGTGGTGGGTCCATCTCTGACTCCCTGGGGCTGGGGTAGAGACTGGAACCCTAGAGGGAGAAGCACAGGGTGGAAGACAACAGAGACAAAGGAAACCTGGGCTGGGCTGGGCTGGGCCAAACAACTGCTCATGTCCTCTCCCTCTCCAGGGGTGGGGCAAATCAATCACAGTATGAAAAACCCATAATATTTTAGTGTCTTCTATATGCCAAGCACTGTGTTTATGGGCTGTATGCATTCATTCACTCTCACTTCAGTTCTGTGAAACAAAGAACATTAAACAGTTTTTCTAAGATAAGAGATTTAACCAGGAAGGGAATTTCTGAGAATTATCCAAAATCAAATAGCTAGTGGGTAAAGGTGCATGACCTTAGACCTAGGTAGAACAGCAACAGCTCCTAAACCCAGAGATCTGCGTTGAAGTATTGATTCATTAGTGACCTATCTCCATGGTGAATTACTTAACTACTTTGAGTCTCCACTTTCTCTCTGTAAAATGTAAAACAGAAAGTACTTCACCAAGCTACTATGAGCATGAATTACAGGCTCCTTAGAACTGAAAGCAAAGGTAGTAAATAATGAATAAATAACAGTTGCTATTTTCTTTTTCTTTTCTTTCTTTTTTTTTTTTTTTAACATATTTGGTACAGGGTGTCACTATGCAGCTCAGACTCTTAGTGATCCTACTGTTTTCTGCCTCCCCAGTGGCATGCTCCATCACATCCAGTCTCAGTGGCCAGCTCAGGATGCCCAGGGGTGGAGCTGGTGTGAGGTATCAAGGATCAAACCCCAGTCCCTGCACTTGCCTCACCAGGTGCTTGCTTAGTCTGCAGAGCTATTTCTCCAGCCCTAGCTGTGACTTTCATTAGTTTAAAATTATTATTTTCCTTTTGCCCCAGGGGCTTTGACATTTCCCAGCTCTGAATTGGAACTCCCCTCCTGAGTGTAGTTTTCTTATGTGTCGCATCAGGCACCTTGTCTGCTCCTCTCCAGACCAGCTCCCCACCCTCCCTCCATCCTGCTTGCTCCACAGGAACCTCACCCTGCAAACTATCTTTTCAAGGGTCCCTTGACACCAAACTGTCAGGTACTCTTAGCCGGTGAGAGGCCCAGATGGGAGGCTAGAGGACAGAAAGGAATTGTTCTGTCTCTCCCAGGACTCCAGCTTTCCTCTGACCTCTTCCCCTGCAGTCTCTTCTTTCCTTTTTTATTTTATCTTATTTATTTATTTTTTTTGTTTCAGAACCTTTGTTTATTCACTCATTTTTATGGCCAGCTCAGCTCACCCCGAGGGCAGGGCTGGCGCAGCATGTGGTACCGGGGATCGAACCGTGGTCCCTGAAGCTGCCCAAGCTTTCCCAAGCAGGCGCTTTAGACCACTGAGCTATCCCGCCGGGCCCTAGTCTCTTCTTTCCAAGCAGCCTCCATCTTGGATTCCATAACTCCACATGATCCCACCTGCAGGGGTGGCAGCTGCTTTCTGTTGTGGTTCCTGATCTCAGGAGCAACTTCCTCGACCCCACTTGGCTTTTCAGTTCTTTCAATACTGTCTAACCACTTTGCAAGATTGAATCTCCCTGCTGTTGGCCCTACTCAGACCCTGGCTGACACAAGCATCATCTCAGGAGGTGGGTAGGACAGGTAAGGACAAAACCAGGTCTGATACTAATCAAAGCACCCAGAGAGGAGCTCAGGCACTGCAGAGGGCAATCTGGAGCCGAGTCGTCGGAGATCAGAATTCAGAAGCTGGAACCCAGAGCATGGAGCCCTGACAACCTCTGTCGAAGGCAGATGAAATGCCATCAGTCTTCCACAGAGGAGGCTCAGTGCCCAAACCCCAAAGCAGAACCAAAACCAGGAAGATCTGAGAAGACTGCAGAGATTTGGGTGTTAACCACATTTTGGTTCATTTAATTACACTGTAACTGCTGTCGGAGAGCTCACTATTTAAAGGCACTCTGTGGGGAATGCTTTTGTTCTGCAAATAATTATCCCCCTAATTTATTTGCTTGTTTGGATTTTCATATATCGCATGTTTATTTATTTATTTATTTCTACCCAAGAACAATAAGGCCCAACTGAGCTAGGGCTGAGCAGTTGCTTTGAATTAGGCACTGTTTAGAATCAACCACAATCAGTTTAGTAAAATTTTGATTATATTATCCTTGCAAATAGACTTGCCTGGAAAGAGTGGCAAAGTCTTCTAGGCACATAGGAAGGAGAGAAGAATGTGATTTCAGGATATATAAGGTCGGGAAAGACCCTAGAGCTCTTAGGGATACTCTGGAGTAATGGATACTCAGGCATTGTTCAAATCCTCTTGGTTAAGTATAGCTGTGAAAACCATCATTTATCTATGGTAATTTCCATTTGCTGGTCATGGCTACCCCTGCTAGAACCACAGGAAACAAGTTTGCTCCCCTAGGCATGTGCTGCCTACTTTTACATATATTTTCTCCTAAAATGAAAATTTCTAGTTTCTTCAGCCATCCTCCTGTGACACTTCTTCCAAAGTAGAGGAATGGTTAATAAGTTACAATATATCCATTAGGTAGAAAAATGTACACCATTAAAGTAATGCTTATGAAGGAGGGAAGAAGCCCTTAATACCAAAAGACAAGAGCAGACTACAAAATTGGAAAGAGGTCATTTCCACAATGTGAACACCTACACTCAAATGTGTTTTGGCATTTCCTAATTATAAAAAGAATTTGGTAACAGGAAAAAAAAAATACTTATGATAAGGAAAGAACAGCTCTCCAAGTCTCCAAATGACAGGGACTGCCCAGTGTCACTCTCAAAATAAGAACTGCCAGAAGTCTACAAGCAACCATAACGTCAGGGCCCCAGGGCCCTGCTGAATTCCCCTCCAAGGGTGAAACCTGGCACCCTTGTTCCTCCCTTGTCCCCAGGGTACAGGTTGGACTGGGCATCACTAATTACAGGGCTCATTGCCACCCGCCCTTCAGCCTATTGCACATGCATGTGTGAACTGTAAACATTGTGTGTACTCAGCCTAGGACACATATATCTTCATGTAATATTTTAAAAAGTATTCTTTAAACTGATGTATTTTCTTGACATGCAAATACAGGTAAATCATGAGAAGGCAAAAATTTCCCTGGTCTTAGCAATCTAAGATAACCACCACTGACATTTTGATATAAAATTTTTTGGGGGGGCCATTTTTATTTTATTCATTTTCTCAGAAATAATTGTGTTACATGTACACTGACATCTTGGCTTTTCTCAGAACATCCTGATAGCAAATTTTTCCCACACTATTGCAAGGCCATTGCTCTGTCTTCATGGTAGCCCCACTCACAGAGACCTCTGTGGATTATTCCCTTACAACACATACCAAGAAATAAAAGTCACTGAATCACACCATGGGAATACTGAATACTCACTTTTTCCAAAAGAGATCAAGTCACCGTAATTACCAAAAGAGTCCACCAAATGGTCAAACCACTCCCCATGCTGCTTCATTCTTGGGACATTTAATTGTAGACTAAAACTAAAACTGGCTTTGCTAAAGGAAAGGGCTCAGAATCACCACCGTGATAAGAATGCCTGAATCAGCCCCGTGGAAATCTCATTATAAGGCTGAATCTGAGGTGTCCTCCAGTGCAGCTGACAGGCAGGGAAAGCTCCATAATGAGGGTTTTCCCGGCACCTCGTGCTGGGTGGCTTTGACAGGAGCACCACCTTCTGTTGCATTCTCCCTGTGGAGCAAAGAACCAGCCCAACCAGGGCTCTACAAGTGGTCAGAGCTCCTCTTGTTGGCTGTGGGAAGAAGAAAAGAGCTGGCTCCCCAACAGCAGAGAAGAGGAAGGGGCCCCTCATTACCTAAGGAGGAAGCCTGTGCTCCTGAAGAAATAATGAGCCTCCGCGGAGCTCTGTGTGCTCCTCCAAGGACCCCTCGGAGCCGAGCAAGCCATCAGGTTAGACTGACTCAACAACGGTACAGCACTGAGGAAGCAGAGGGGTGGGAGCGCTGGAGGGGCGAGGTGACACTCTGGGGAGGGTGCTGATAAGAAAAAATGTGCTCATTGCAAGTCCCTGACACTTTAGAGTATGAAGGTGACCAAGCAGCCTTCCTTCTAAGAATCTGGTAAATGATGCTGGGGACAGAGAAACCCATGCCCCACCCCCAGCTCACCTCTAGCCCTTGAGAAACAGTTGCCCATCCTATGGCTCCTCTGCTGAGCATCTAGCCAGGGCCCGTGGGCCCCACATGGCTACAGAACCAGAACCTGGAGGAGGCAAACACCCAGAGATGAAGCCCAGTCAACAAGTACAGAGTGGGAGCAGCTCATCCCCGGAGAGAGTGGGAGGCCCTTTCTTCAGGGTTGCTCAGGGCCTCCTCAGGGCAAGGCCTGGCACTAGTGCACACAATATTGACTATTTCTTCTTCCTGTCCCCCTTTCTGTACTCCCTCGTGTTCCCCAGGACTGCTCTTTAGCTAGATTCCATAACCCACATCCTTGTCAGGCACCTACTTATAGCACCACCACACTGACATGCGCAAAAACCTTCTTAGTGTCCATTTGTTTGATCACTTGATTGAGTTTCAAAGAATTCCCCAGCCTTTTCCAAGGTCACCAGTTGTAGCTTTGTAGGCACGAGCTGACTCTTCAAATAAGACTCTCCACCCTATAAAGCAATCTGTTTTACAAGTCAAATAACAACTCTAACGTTTAGGCACCACATTGAGCTCTGAGAGCTGCATGTCTGGATACAGAGGAAAATCACTCATCAAAACGCAAGTCTTAAGAGCAGCACTCATCAAGTTCAGATTCAGCACTCATCACTCAGCCTTTATCAAGGGCCTACTATGTTCCAATCACATTATTAGACATATCGTGCAAAGATGAGTCAACCTTGACCCTGCCCTTTTGTAGATGAAAATATGTTTCAGAGTCGTGCAGCGCCCAACCTAGTTGGCTATCATAGTCTGGGCACTATTTAGAAGGCCTGACCTCGCAAGGCATTGCTGCCTCCTTTTTCACTAAACATCAGCAAGGCATCCAAATAGACAGTTGTCCCTTTAGATGGAGCTCCTTCTGCTTCAGAGTTTCTTTCAGTGCAGACTGCAGGATGGGTAGGTGTGGGGAGCCATGACAGCAGCATCACACCACTTCATCCATCCATCCATCCATCCATCAGATGCGTAGGACTGTGAGGCCAACTTATTTCCTGATTTCTCCTTCCTCTTTTTTCTGAGGCACCTGGTCCCTTCCCTCCGGGCTTAGGTAAACTGCAAGTCCCCAGAATGCACCTGGGTCTCAACGAGGAAGAGATGCCAGAGCATCCAGCCATCCCAGCAGACTCCAGGGATTTCATTTACCTGTGTTTGGTCCTCAGATTTACCCTCACAGACCGGAAATCTGCTGATTAGTCTTAAATCACTGCTCCTGCCTCTCTCACAGTCTTTCTGTGCAAAAATTTCTATAACACTAGGCTGTGGGCCCTGACCAGGCTGAATTGCCCTTCTCTGCCTCCAGTAGCCAGACAAGGCTGTACTTCCTAAGGTGAGGCTCAAGTATTCCGCACACTCCAGCACCAGCCTGATCAAATCTCAGACAGAAAGACAGCACTTACTCAGCGTGTATTCCATGCACAACCTCAAATGGGGCCTTGAGGACCTTGCAATTATATGAATGAATGAATGAATGAATGAGTAATTGCTATGCTGTATGAGCTTGGAGGGGCTGGAACTGAGCTGAAGAAAGAGGGTGATAATAAAAGACATCAGTCTTAGGGGCTCTGGTCATTCAGTTGCTTAGCTATAAACTGTCAATAATGTTGCTTCCTTGCAGGGTATTGTAAAGGTTTGAGATAATGTTATGTAAAGCAGCCAGCAAATATAGAATTTCTGAAGTCTAGGGTCCTGCCGCTAGCTAAGATGAGACCAAAATGGCCTCCAGTGCCACAGGACAGGCTGTAGAAACCTCTGCTTAGGAACCTGACATGTTTGCACGCAGCAGATCACCCTTCCCAGGGTGCTTACATTCAACAAAGCTGCTTTTCCCAACTATATCAGCACAGGTGCTTTACAGGCGTGCTCAGGAAGTCAGCCCTCATTCTTTGGTGACCGGAAGCAGAGCAGTGAGTGGATGGTGGTCAACCTCCTCCCAGCCCTCTCTCAGTGTTTGCCAATGGAGAACTGAAAGTCTCACAGGTCCAGGCACTGAGCCTAGGGCTTTCCGGCTGGTAGGAAGCACGAAGCCCCTTCAAGCCCAGCTCTCCAGTGCCAGACCACGGCTTTCCCACTCCCTGCTGCCTTCCTTACTGCAGATCCTGTGCAAACCTCTTGAAGTGGGAGCACAGGAACATGCCCTTGCTGTGAGCCTCTTTTCCAGCCAACAAGGACCCTGTAGCTGACCCGAGGGCATTAATGACTGTGGTAAAAAGTGCTCTGAGCATCCTTGTGGATCCTATATAGATGGATAGAAGCAGATGTAGAACTGCCTGAGAGAACGAGTTACCAGAGTTCCCAGCTTGGCAAAAGAGAGGAAAACAGCTGCTCACTCTGGAGAGTAATACATGGGTTCCTGGGTGCTTGGGCAGCAGGAGAAAATCAAATTTTTATAATTTCTGTCCAGACCTCGTTAACCCAATACCTTGATTTTATTTTTTAATTAATTTATTAATTTATTAAATCGTTGTTGTTGTTTTTAATTTAGTACAGGGCCTACAGGGTCTCATTACGTAGATCAGACTTATAGAGATTCTCCTGTTTTTGGCGCTCCAAGTGCTGGGATCACAGGTGCACACGGCCACACTTAGCCTCAATCACTGTCTCAGCACACCTCTGGGCCGGGCTAGCAAGGCACACCTGGAATCGAATCTCAGCCACTAGGCTAATACTTTGATATTTTCAAATATTCTTTTTCCTTCCATAAACATTTTGATGGAAGCAATGAGTCAGTGAGCCCTCGGCTGACCTCCACCAGAAGAGAAAGGTGAGAGAATAAGGAGCAAGGGTGCAAGGAGCCTCCTGAACGCCATGCAGAGGGTTTTCTGGAAGCTCAGAAGTTTTCGATCCCCAAAGGATGACATTAAAGGAAGGCACAGTGTGTAGAGGGATGTTTTATTCTGAATTATTTGCTGACAAGACGTTAAATTTAGAATGAGACTGCTGCAGTGCTCTGACTCAACTGTGGTGCCTGTGTCTGGACAGCCCTGGAGCAGACTACACATGGTGCCATTTCCGGGGCTGCTGCCTGGACACAGCTGCTGCCCAGTGGCCTTTCACACAGACTGTGCAGGTGATCACTCCCAAGGCCAGGCCCTGGGGATCACTTGTCACCATTTAAGGGAGGTCTGGAAGGCCCCATGGCAGCAGCCCACAGGGTCTCCCTGCACTGCAGGAACAGGCTTAACCCCAGGCCCAGCCCTTCTGTGTGCTCACAGTGCTTAGGTGATGGCTCCGAGGACTTTCTCCTGTGCCAGGAAGAGACCTACGGAGTCCAGTAAAAGTAACCCAGTCACAACTCCAAATTAAGGTTCTGTCATGACTTAAGCCAAAAATATCTCTCCAAAAGTCTCTATTGGTGAGCTCAGAGCTGACCATACTGTTCAGAGGCAGGAGCTGGTCCAGGCCAAGGAGGAGCCTTAAGGGCAGACACACTCTGGCTCTTCCTGCTGTCTCCACCTCCTAAGTCCCGTGGGGTGAGCAGCTTTTTCTCCAAGTGCAGCTGCCTATGGCAGGAGCCAATTATGACTGTGTCTCTCCCCCTGTGAGTTCAGAGTGTGGGGCTATGGTCTTCGTGATAGGAGACTGACCGATCCACACCCTCCACCTCAGGAGAAGACCGGTGACCATGGTCAGGCTGCCTGTGCCCTCTCCCACACTTTGTCCAAGTCTTGGACCCTGATTTGGCCTGCCAAGCCCAACTGTGGTGCCTGTGTCTAGACAGCCCCGGGGCAGACTGTACGCATGGTGCCATTTCTGCCATGTCGTTGTGGTGAGAATCTCCCCACCCTGATGTCTGTGACCAGTTCCTCCCCTCTACCACCACTGATATCTAAGTCCTGTGCATGCCTCTAGCAAGAATTCTTTAGAGTGAATTTAGCGAAAACCCCTAGCCCCATTTTCAGCGATAGAGAATAAACCCAGAGCCTTTGAAGCCCAGCCCTTCCTAGCACACCTTTATCCTCAAGACAGCTCAAGCTTGTGATCTTGCCTCAGCCTCCCTGAGTGCTAGGGTTACCGGCATGCGCTGTGTGATACCTGGCAATCCCCTCTCTGGATGACCAGTCAAGCTCCTTTTAGAAGCTGTCCATCTGTGGACCCCTCAGTCTGCTGTTCAATTATAAATATCTAGCCATCTTCTCTATTTTGACTTGAACTAGGTTCTATAATGAAGCCTCTTACCCCTAGTATAAGAGCTCAAATAAGACCTGTCTTATCCTTCATAATAAGTGTTCTATAAGCAATTTCTGTTTGATTTGGGAAGACATATAGCTTGTCATACTACAAAGCACAGTAGCACTTGTTTCTCCTCCTTGGGCTCCTAATTTAAAAATAAAATAATGATGATGATGCCAGAAGCTAGTACTTTCTGTACATTTGCTTGGGTCAGACACTGGACTAACAATGCCATGCACTATGGCACCATGATGGCTTCCACCTTCAAACAGTCCCTACCAAAGCCTACAGATCTAGGCCATGCTGAAGTCCTAGATGGGCAATATTGCTGTCAGTGGTCTCTGCCAGCCTGGCTGAGACTTTCTCAGAGCAGAACCACAGTCTATGGAATTTCTATTCAACCTTTCTTCTTCTCCTCTCCTTCCACAAATGCTCTATTTGCATCGTGAACAATGGTGACTCCTTCCTCTCCCCTGGATAGCTTACAGCATTAGCCTGGACTCACTTCTTGCACGTGGTACTGTGTATTGGCATTTGCCTTTTAAAGGTCTGGAATGCAAGACAGATATTTTCACCTTTGATTTTCACAACTTGTAAGATGGATCCTTCATTAGGCCCACTTTATAGCTACAGAATCACACAGAGTTCAGGCAATTCAGGCACAGTTAAATGGCAAAGAAGGGACAGAATACCAGTTATGACTTACTGTAAAAGAAAAGCTCATATTTCATCATTTCCAGAATCAAGGTAAGATAAAGGAAACAAATGAATATTCCAGGGAGACACAGTACCCTGCTGTCTTAGTTACTCTTCTCTCGTTGCTGGGACAAATACCTGACACTCAAAATAAAGGAAGGAAAGGTTTATGAGCTCACAGTTACTGGAGGTTTCTGTCCATATTTGGCTGGCCTAAGGCTGAGTGGAACAGGGCTGAGAGCAGCAGTTCATGGTGACGGAACAGCAACAATGGCGACAGAGGAGCCAACCAAACAAGGCAGCAGAGCAACAGCAAATCAGGGCAGCAGAGCAAAAGCATGAGTCTCTCTTTATATTACATTCAGGCTCTCCGCCTTAGGCTACACCCATAATCCCAGAAGTACTTAAAACACATAATCCCAGGTATCATAGATCAAGTCTCAAACTCTAGATCAGTACTAAAACACATAATCCCAGTGACTCATGAGTCAAGTCTCAATCCATAGAAGTCTCTGCCCCATGACTGCATGAGCCTTTGAGGGGACAACTAGGCATAAATCATAACACTTTCTCATGCACTAGAAGGTGGAGTCAAGGTTCTGACAAGCAAGCAGAACCCTACTTTGTGTGGCTTCAAAAAAGGAAGGTGCCAAGCAGGCTGAGCAATGTGAAGGGCAATTCTGAGGCCCAGTGGCACAGTCCAATGAAAGAAGAGAATATAAACAATAATGGGAGGGCTTTGCCTCACACATCAACCAGCTCTAGCTTTTTAGGAATGCATATTGGGCTACTACCACAAACCGATTAGTGGGATGTGCCAGTGTAAAAGACATACCATGGCCTTTCTTTGTGTGAATTCCCAAGACTTATAAGATGGAATGTGAATTCTTGGGAAGGCTGGGCTCAAGGCTGGCCTACACCACTCATTGGTTCTAGAGCTTTGGGGCTTGGTGCTTAATCTTTGCATGACTCTAAAACTCCCCAGAACTTGTGAGATCGCAATCAGAAAAATGATGCCTATAATATACAGATGTAATGAGAGCGCTAGTGTTAACATAAAAGTGTCATTGGAAATTTTCAGAGCATGCTAGAGAACAAGATAGGAACAGCCTGGCACATAGAAATGAATAACAAGTGTGCAGAGAGGATTTTGATGGTTAAGGCTTCAGATTTTTGTTCAGCCATCTCAGCTGCAGCAACTAACACCACTTGCGAGGCACTGGTTACCCTGTCCTTGGTTCTGAACTTTGCAGAGACAGGAATAGGGGTACCACCTGACTGCAGTGCATTCTGAGGGTGCAGAGTGTGCACACAAAAAGTGCTGGGGAGCACTGCCTAGCTCACAGTAGGTGCACAGGTCAATATGAGCCACCTTCCTGAATCCCTGGGATCTTCCATGGTTATGACCCAGGTCCTAGCAGGGTTACTTGCAAGCCTCCTTACTCTTTAAGCCTTATCTCTTTAAATTAGTTTGACCTACTTCTAGTTATGCAAGCAGAACCCCCTAAGACAGCTTTGATCCTGAGTTCTAGAGTTTATGTATTAGTTGGGCAGCCAACAGGAAACATATGATACAGCCAATCAGGACTTCAGGACTCTTTACAAAGTTGTGGGTACAGGGAAATGCAGCATCCTGAGGCTCACCATAGGTGGGGCTCCCTGGTAGCTCTAGGTCTGCATGAGCACAAGGGACCAGGAGTTTCTAGTATGCAAGATATAGTTGATGACCTGTGGCTGAGGTCACAGACTTCCCACAGCTGCCCGAAGGAAAGAACCTAGGGAGTAAATCCCTGACCCTCTGTCTCCCACCTCCAGTCTCCAGCCTGTCTCTCACCCTGAGCAGCTGAACTTGTCAGACATCCAAGGATAAGGCAACCAAGTTCTCTCCATGTTTATTGCCTCCCTGGGCACAGAGGATGAAGAATGATAGAGATCTTTGTGGAGGGGATATGAGAGGTCACCCGTTGGGTCCATCCATTGGGGCTGTCATAGCAGAATACACTATCCAAGGGGGTTTGACAGCTACCATTTATTTCTCACAGCTCTCCTGGTTGGAAGTCCAAGATCAGAGTGTCAGCCAAACTGCTTCCTAAGGAGAGACCTCTTCCTAGTTTACAGATGTCTGCCTTTTCATTGTGTCCTCACATTGTAGTAGAAAAAAACAGAGATAGAGACACAGAGACAGCATAAGTTCTTAGGCTCCCTATAAGGGCACTAATGACTTCATGAAGGCCTCACTCTTGTAACCTAATTACCCTCCCATGGTCCTCATCTTCAAATAGCATTATATTGGGAATTATAGCTCAGCTTATGAAAGAAACAACAGGAGCATGCATACCATCAAAGCCAGTCTGAATTCTAAACTCTCAACAGAACATTCCTCAGCCTCATTCCTCATTTCTTTTTCTCAGCTCCTGACTATAGGGCTATCTCCTGTCCTAGCAGTGATCTCGCCCCATGAGTATGGTTACAGAAGGCACCTTCTTTTCTTGGTAATAGTTCTTAGGGTGTGGTCTGTTTCAACTCATCCTTTGAACTTTGCCTCACTATCATGCATGCTGTCCCAGTGCACACTCAAGTAAGCTCTACCAGAGGTGAAAAACCTATGTCACATGTACCATACAGGCAGTTTGTAATGTTAGAAGCTCTAAAGGGTTTGCCATCCCTGCCTATTATCTTTCCTTTCTCTTCTTGTTCTTACTCATCTGATTCTGAAAGCTGAATCCTGTCCTGTGGCTGAGATCTCCCTTTGCTCTTTCTGAAGTGATGGTCTCTGTTCCACCTGCTCTGTTCCACTTGTTTTGTTCACCTAGCTTTAGATAACTATGTCCCACATGGCTCCTGAGCCTGCCAAATCCTTCAGCTGTGCATTCCCTGTGTTTCAGAAGGAAGCTCCCCACAACTCTGGCACAATGTCCGAATGGAACCCATAAACCTGAGCCCTAAGATCCAGAAACATGATCCTTGGCAATTAACTCTGAGTTGATTTGTCAGGAACATGAGTGATCACCTCTCTGATCTCACTGGATGGTCAAAACAAGCACAGCAGGTGTTGTTTCAGCTCCATTTTAGTAAACTGATTCATAAAGTGAAGTAACTTGCCAAATAGCAAACATCTGGCAGTTATTAGGCAGAATACAAGCTTTTCTATAGGTGATCTTTACAAAAATCTAAGCTCCATGATAGCAAGGGTTCTGTTTTATTCACTACATTTTACCCAGTGTTTTTAAACAGTATGGGTCATAAGAAATTCAATAAATGTTTGTGAGATAGTATTGAATGAGTAGTTTTATTTGATCCTTACTCCAACTCCAAAGGAAGTTTTGTTATCTTCCTAATTCTACAGATGAGGCAATTTGTAAAGTTAAGAGAGTAACAACTGCTCAGCACTGAATAAGACTAACCCTACTATATTTTTGACAAAGGGGCCAAACATGTTCACTGAAAGAAAGATAGCCACTTTAACAAATGATGCTAGAAAAACTGGCTCTCCACACGCTGAATACTAAGACTAGACCCAGGTCTATTGCCATGTACTAAACTAATATGAAAAAGGGTTATATACATAAACATTAAAACAGAAACACTAAATCTCTTGGAAGAAAAAGTAGGTGAAAGCCTTGATGACATAGGAGTAGACAGACAGTTCATGAACAAAAACAAACTACACGGGAAATCTTCCACAGAATCAACAACTGGGATCTCATCTTATTGAGAAGTTTCTTCATGTCAAAAGAAATCACCAACAGAGTGAAAAGACAACTCACAAATTGGGAAAAAAAAATCATAATCAACAACCACTCAGACAAAGGACTTCTATCTAAATTATATAAAGAACTAAAAAAGCTCAGCTTCCAAAATTTAAAGACTTAATCAGAAAATGGGCATCTGAGATAAATACATACTTCTCCAAGGAAGGAATACAAGTGGCAAATAAATACATGAAAAAATGTTCCACAGCACTGACTATTCAAGAAATGTTGACTAAAACATCATTGAGATACCATCTCACCCCAGAAAGAATGGCTTTCATAAAGAATTAAACTAATAACAAGTGCTAGATAGGCTTGGGGAAAAAGAAGCCTCTTCTCCACTGCTGATGGATGCAGATGAATGCAGACTGGTGCAACCACTATGGAAATTAGTGTGGAGACTCCTCAAAAAACTAGGGCTGGAAATCCCACTTAATCTAGCTATTCCTCTTCTAGGTACTTTCCCAAAAGAGCTGAAAACATCATACCATAGCAACATAGGTGCACCTGTGTTTGTAGCAGCACAATTTGTCATAGCCAAATCTTGGAAACAAGCATGCACCAGACAATCTTTATGTGCCAAATCCTGGTATGGGTGCTGGGATGAAACAGGATCTTGCCTGAATGCCTGGCCCTCAGGAATCTGCATGCACTCGCTGTACCTCAGTGTCCATGGTCTTCTCTTGTTTGGGCAGCACAGAAATAATTTTAGGAAAAGTCTTACGAATGGAAAGCTAACACCCCAAATGCTCTTGGATGTCTTGGAAATTATAGTTCTTCATGTTATTGTCCCCGAAGTGGGACTGGGAAAGGGTACAATGTTAGCTGATGCTCACAGGGCAGCCAATCTTGCTCTCATCATGGTCACCACCAGGCACTGGTGAGTGCTCTTTGTTCCCGTGATGGTAAGGCTCTGATGATGAAGTCTGCATTATTAGTAGACTATATCTGAGAGGGGAATTTTCAGGATATTTATATGAGCAGTCATTAGAAAATAAGTCATCAGTTCAGGGAAAATAATCAACCAAAACCCTAAATCATGTGCAGAGCCAAGGTTGGGATCAAACCAGCTGCGCCTTCCATCTTCCTGCATGCTGGCCCTGGGACCTATGCAGGAAACTTACCTCTTCTGAGAGGCAGGCTCCTTAGCTCCACGTTAATTCCTTAACTCCAAAGACAAATCTTATTCCCTACTATAGGAACTAGTGGTACACATTTAATTCAGGAACTACTCTACAATATTCAATAAATGATTGGTGTTACTATTTTAATATTGCTTATTATTGCTAAGAACATCAAATACAAAGCTGGATAAGGCCTGGAGGTACACACTTACCCAGGCCAATTAAGGACAGCTGGCTGATTCATATCAGGTGTGGTGAAAATATTTACCTAAAATAATGAAGCTAAAATGATGAGTTACACCTAAACAGGAAATTGAAGTCTACATTCAATCAATCAACACTTATTTCTTGAGGTCTACTGTGCTGGCCACTGAAGAAACCGGGTAGTGTTAAGCTAGACTTTCTGCCATGGTGGTGCTCAGATCCAGGGGAAGGCAAGCAGGGCAACAAAGGGAGGGGTGGGGGGCTTGGGATCAAAGAGAGGCACTGACCTAAAGGACAGATGCTCGCACTTGAGAAATTGGGGGAACAAAAATGAAAACAACCTTCCAAAGTAGGCGACATAACCAGAGCAATGGGAAGCCACGGTAGCACCCAGCACACTGGCTTTAGCTGCCCACTTGCTTGTCTGTCTGCCTTCCTGGGGACAGCACCCTCCTAGGTCAGAAAGGGTGGTTTCCTCTCCACTGCCTTCTCACATTTAGTATACTCTTAATAACTATCTGTAAATAAATGAACATTCTAGATCTACTTGCAAGGATTTTCCTATATTTCATTGTGCAATTGTATTAGCTAGTATATATTAATCATTTTGTTTGTTCTAAGCACCATTCAAAGAACTTTCTAGCTATTATATTGTTTCATCATTACAACAAACTCTAGCCAGCCAGTAATTAATTCATCAAGAAACTGCAGAAGGAGATTCCGCCCTGGGTTAGAACTGCAGAGAGAGGAAAAAGCGTGGCATTCATCTCTGGCTGTGCTGCCTGTCCTGTGCAGTTGTCTCCCATCATTCCTGCTCCTGCTGAAATCTAATCCATTCCTGTAAAATCCAGCTAGGCCTCTCCTCTGTCCAGCAGCCAACCTTGGGCCCACAGGAGCAGGCACGCAAACTCAGAGCTCTGTGCTTTGCAGCTACTCCCACGTCCCTGTGGAAGGCAGAGTGTTTAGGAAGGGACCCATGCTCTCTGTGTGAGCTCATAGGTGTGACTGGCTCTGCTATAAGCATGGGAAACGGAGATCACCTGGCTGGCCTGGGCCAACCTCCAGGAGCTTGCAGGCAGCAGCAGCAGAGCAAGAAGACAGGAGAACTTCAAAAACCAAGAAAGTCTTGACTTTCTCTGGACAGTTCGAAGATGGAGGGCAGGCACCCCAAGAGCAGGAACACAGTAACCTCTAGGAACGGTAGACAGTGGATGTCTGTCCCCTGGCATGGCAGCCAGCAAGGTGAAGAGGAGCTAGATTTCACCAATGATCTGAGGGAGCATGGGGATGGACTCTGCCCAGGGCTCAGGTGAGATCTCAGCCCAGCCACACCAGCTTAGGCCTAGTAAGGCCCTGAATAGTGCTCCCACCTGAATGAATGAATGAATGAATGAATGCTGCTTGGCTTCCTTTGTGGCAATATGTTACACAGCAACAAAAAATGACTACAGCCCCACTCTTCCAGCAGCTACTTGTCTATATCCCTCTCTGGACAGTAAGAGCTCCACAAAGCCACGGGCAGCACTTTGTATTTCCCTTCTCTGATCATACTTCACAGATGAGGAAACTTAGGTGCCCAAATTGGGGAACAGGCAGATTCTGAGTAGAGAGCCAGGCTTCTGAGTCACTGCCCTGCACTCTGTCAATCACACATCCCAGTATCCATCTGATTAATGACCTTGGGCTCTCCATCCTTGGGAGTGCAGATCTTTACCCACTACAAATTTAAGATGTAAAAGGCAGCAAGAATGAATTTTTAGTTAATCCAAGCATGCATTATAAATATCAGTCGCTTTCCGATGTGCTGAATGCAACCCCACCTGCAGCTAACAGACTCTTGGCACCTGTCCATGGTGACAGCAGTGGCTCCAGGAGGACAACTTTCTCCCTGCCAGAGACCACATCATTGTGAGAGAACACATCTGTAAGAAAGTGAGGTTTTGGAGTTGCACTGGGTGCCCTCCTGGGCAAAGATGTTTGGGTAGCGAGAGGGAAGACACATCCCTAGGAGTGCTCACCCACCCTGACTTCTGAGCTCCAGGTGAGTCAGAGGGGAGGATGTACACTTGCCCAGGTGGCATCCAAGGCCATTTCATGTCACACAAACAGTGCCTCTGACCCTCTGCCTTGAGCATGTGCAGAGGCCACACTTGCCTACATAATAAAATGCAGCTAAGGCTGCACCGTGGCATTTATGGCTACTGAGGTGTAAGTCTCAAGTTACTTTCCTACTTTCTATTTCATTTCATATCCCTTTGATGAGAATGTTGTTGTTTACATGTAACACCTGAATCACACCTGAACTAGCTCAACGGGAACTTGAAGAGTTTATAAAGAAACTGTGATGAATCATAGAGCCGAGACAAAAACCTCGCAGAATAGGTGAAGTGGGGGTGGCAGACTCATTGGTCTTCACCCCTCCACTCTTCTCTGCACCATTCTCTTATTCTTCCCTCTGCTGATTGACCTCTGCACATCATGGGGATAAGATGCATGGCGGCCAGTGCTTCCGAGTGTGTCATCAAACAGTGATGGAATTTTCTCCATAGATTTATCCTCCAAACTGCCAAGGGATAGAGTGATAGGTTGGACCACAGCTTGGACCACTTGGGTCTCATGTCCTCTCTTAAGGGTCAAAGACTGAGAAAGTGGTCGAAATCTCTGTATAAGTGTAGCATCCCTAAGGTCATCTTGTCCAGGGAGAAAGGCTAGATTGAAACTCAATAGACATCCACTGTCTCTCTCAATTCATTCTAATCAAGCCTAATATTTCCTTCGTGTTTTCCTTATCTCCTGTTCTTGGTGTGATCACAGCTTCACTGTCTTGTTTAGGTTTGACTTAGAAGCCAGCCACAGTTATTTCTAATGTAGATGAGGCTGGGAAGGCAGATTGCCATGCTAAGAAAATTGTTCCCCTTAGTTCAGTGCACAAATAGTAGTGGTTATTCATTCAACAAAGGTGTGAAGTGTACGATTCTATTCCAAGTCCTACACTAAGATTGGGATGGAGAGCAAAGTGCACACTCTCTTTCCTGAGAAGAAAGGAATTAAGTGTGTAGTTAGGTAATCCTCTCATGGCATGGAATGTGTCCCGATAGAGACACACTCATACTGTGTGTGACACACATAATGGGCACCCAGAGAGGTCTCTTCGGGGTAATGACATTTAAACTAAATTCCTAAGTGTCAGTAGATTCCACTACAGATGATCACCATGTACGTGCTGTCCTGCCGGCCATGGTGGCCACAGGCTGCGTTCATCCTGCATCTGGTGTTCTTCTCATGTCATCTTCACAACTCTTGAACTAGATGCTGTCATTGCCATTTTATAGTTGGAGACACTGAGGCTCAGTGGGGTGAAGTGAACTTGAATGTGTTCTAGGCAGGGCTACAATAGCAGTACTAGAGTGTTAACCTGAATATGCATCCTGTGTGCAACTGGGTTCTTTCCCTCAGATCCTTCTTTACATTTTCTCTACTCATTGCTGGTCCCAGAGGGGTTGAGACCTGAGGTCAAGGATTCTAGAGTCTCACATGGCCTCCTTCTGGTTTGGAAGATGGGTGGCTTCCTGGTGCACCCATCTGAGCTGCCTAGCTATCTTGTCTTATCCACTCAGGCCCCTGTTACCAACTCCTTATATCAAGCACCCTACAATTTATGCACTTGGAGGTATGTAAGTTCTGTGTTCCAGTTTAGACCAACTGAGAGGTCCACTTCTCCCTATGGCAATGTGTAGAATGGATTCTCTGGTACTCATCATTGTCCTTGACCTTTGTCACTGATTGATGGCAGACTAATTCTGTGATTCTCCCCAGTTTACTAGAAGAAGCACTGCCTCTATCTCTGTTCTTCTTTTAGCATTCTGAGCCCTTTCTTTGTGCCCAGGCAAACCACCAGAAAGATGTATGATGTGTTGAGTTAACTTTCACCTCACAGAAAGCTCCCTGGAGACAGGTAACCACTCTATCCACTGAACAGTCCTTCCCTTCTCCCGACACTCTCTAACCAATGCATCAATGAAATAGATTCCATGAATTCTCTTATTGTCCCTCATGGATGTGCTGCACATTCTATCAGCTTTCTGAACTACTAAAATAAATAAGACTCAACAGCTATTTAAAAAGCTTGACCATCAAAGTTGCACTGAAAATCAGTAAGAATAAAAGGTCCACACTTCCAAATGCCCTTACTTTGACCTGATAGTTCAAATATGTATCCACCATGTCCGCTTTTGCCCTTTCCATCAGAAAATGTCAAGCTGATCTCAACCTTAAGTCCAGTAACACGGCAGCCCATGTGGCCAGTGATTTTTTTGCCTCCATCCCCCAAGATATTGTTTAATTATATTTTGACAGCCTTGTTTTACATGTGTCTTTAAAGATAGACTCTCTTAAATGCCTCCTATCTGTAGGCCGGAGGCACAGTTCCAAATAATACATAATCTTATTTGTATGAACACTTAGTGTATGGTAGATGCTCAGTAAAGAATCGAGTTATTGTTGAAATCAAATTGGAGTGCAGACCATAATCTAATGCATTTGCTAATCTATTTGTAGCAACTGCTTCTACCAATGATCTTGAGCCTCAGCTCTTGGAGCTTTTCTCATTAGATTAAAGAAAAAGAAGAATCTTGTTTCCTGGCGCTACTTATGCCATTTCAACTGCCTCTTCATAAGACTAATTGTCTCACTTTTTGTGTCCAACATGGCACTCAGCAATTGGACCCCTATCAGGCCTTCCTTGGCTGAGTGAGGATAATTTGAATCCTTCACCTCATGCTTGGAAAAACAGCCACTTCCTGGCCTCTTAATATTCAATCTGGAGAGAAAAAAAAAAAAAAAATGCTCCATTCAAAGGGCTTTTTCTTATGATGCTTTTCTGTTCCAAAACACCTGCCTCTTGGTGGATCACATCTAAATGCTTCCGTGTAGCAACTTAGAGTCCCTGGGAGAGAAGGGACATGGTTATGTGCTAGATGCTACTCTGCCCATGCCTGTGTGCCTCCCCCCCCCGTGCCTGCTGCGGATGCCTCCAGCCTCCAGCTGCTGCAACCTGGGTCTCATCAGAGACTCTCCCCATCCTTGTGCACTGTGGAGAGAGAGAGAGAGGCCAGAGGAGCAGAGGGCACGGCAGAACAAAGACCACACAGATGTCACCATTCACTGCTTCAGCCACCACACGGGCGCCTCCCACAAGGGCCTCCTTCCCATCAGCCCCACCATGTGCCAGTCTTCAACTCCACGGGTCAGATCTGACTTGTTGGCAGAAGTGTCCTCTCCCTGATGGGACTCTCCAGCCACCGACTCCTGGGCAACCTTGGGTGAATCCTGATCCTCTGAACCAGGACTCCCTTGTCTGAGCCTGCATCCTCCACAAGCTTACTGGGCAATGAAACAATACATTTGTGTGGATCAGTACAGAATAGGAACTAGCACTGGAAACTAGAAGATTGAGAAGAGTTCTTTATTCCTCAGGGCCTCAGATTTCTTGTAGTAGTAGTAGTAGTAGTAGTAGTAGTAGTAGTAGTAGTAGTGATAATAATAATAATTTCATTAACGTCCTATCTCAAGTGCTTAACATAAGCAGGTAAAAAGTACTCCACAAATAGTACTTGCCATGATTATTTTGACACATAGCTTCTAGCAAACATACCAGATTATAGTGCCCTTTGTTCAACTGAATTTTAAAATAATGTTATTTGGTCTTTACTCTCTCAGGATCACAATGAGAGGGGAAACTACTTTGATACACAGGGAAATAAATATCACGCTGTCAGAGACCAGCCCCACCCTCAGGGATCCAGCTGCACTGCGGCAGCCTCAGGCTGGGACCCTTCACCTGCCTGCACCCAGCCCTCTCCAAGGCTCAGGCCTCTGGCTAAGCAAATCTGCTTCTTCAAGTGTCTCCAGGAGACAATGTATTCAGCCTCGTAATTACGTGCTTCTCCCCAATCACGTAGCATTATACACCACCTCACCACGCTGCTGAAAAAAGCCCCAAATGCTAATTACTCCTCAAATTATCATTGATTTGATTTAATGTTGAATAAGCTTTGCCATTTATATTTAGGGGAGAACTTCAGATTCAAGATGCTCTCTCTCAGATTGGTTTTAAATAACTCCGTGGAGCCTGTCTTGCTTGTTCAGTGTGTTTATGTCAAGAAATCAGACTGGCTGCTCTCCTGTCAGCAGATGAATGCTGGGTTGATTGCAGGAATTGAATGCAGGAAGAAAATTGTCCTGTCCTGTGGAGCAGAGTTCAGAGCCCGGAACCAGTGATGCAGACGTCTACAGAAGGAAGAGGGGAGAGGACAGAGACCTGAGGGAAGGAGATGGCCTCAGTCCTTACCAAAGCAGCCTCATCCACACTGCCCCGCTGTCCACCTGGCCTTGCCTGACCTGGGCACTGAGTCAAGAACCAGAGGCCCAACCACTGGAGGTGCTGGCGCTGAGCACAGAGCAGAGGAACAAGAGAATCTGGAGTCCAGGATGCAGTCGCTGGCTGCAGCCCTCAGAGGCGGGCTCCCTGCCTTGCAAATCCCACCTTCCTGCCATCCCCACCCCAAACTTTCTGTGGCCACCTGCCCAGGACAAAAGATATAAAAATCACACAATTGTTTTGTTTTCCTTTATGTTCATGTGTTTCAAGTTTTCTCTATATGCACCACCCTCTGATGTGTTGTACGATTTTAAAAAGGAAGGAACAATCTCAAAAAACCTAACTGTTAAGCCCCACTCTAAGAACACAAGGATTCCCCACTACTCACCAGTGCTTTTTCTTGCCAAGCCAATCCAAATGCTGTGGACAACCTTTTGTAAAACACCATGAGCAGAAGTGCCTGGACACTTTTTCTCTCACGTCTGGGTTTATTTCATTAATTCCCAGGCTTATCTTTGCTTGATCAATCAACATGTATTTTATTGAATCTGACTTTCCTTCCTATGGCAATACATAGAGTGTGAGGAAAGTAGGGCTGAAGGAGGTGGAGAGGGTGGACCCTGGCTTTCCCCTGGCTAAGCCTATGTTCTTCCAGACAGAGGAGCCATGGCAGGATGCATGAACGTGATTCAGCACAACTGCACAGAAGCCAGACTCCTGAGCCTGAGGTCCTGGTCATCCCCTGGGTGACCTTGGGTGAATATTGCCACTTCGTGCTTCTTCCCAGTGTATGATGCAGGAATGACAGTGACTCCCTTCCATGCTGGTACAGGCCTGCCATGGTCTCACAGCTTGATCCACCCACACAACTGCTCCCTGCTGCCCTCCACATGCAAGTCTCCAGTCCACAGCTGCACTCCAAATCCATCTCAAGAGGAGCTTCCGGGGAGTTGCATCGGCGCCAGCCACCTCTTTTATTCTAGATCTCATAAGTCCCTCCTTCTAACCCCATTTTCCTTGTTCAGGTCCGTGCTATTTGACACTGGGACATCCAGCCTCCATACTCAGCCACCAGCAGTGGCCCGCAGAGCTCTCAGAGCTGCTTACATCTGCTTCCTCTTCTTTGCCTTCCCAGGTCTGAAGAGTTCATCCAGGCCCAGAAGCCACACCTGTCTGGCCCTCTTCTGCACAGGCACTGCCCCAAAAGCCCAGGATAGTGCGTGTGCATCCTGAGGCTTCTTGCTTTTATTCCCTTCTTTGCAGCCAAGCCGTCTTATTTACTCTTCTCTCTTGCTGGAACAAAATATCTGACCCTCTGCCCCAAAATTAAGAAAAGAAAGGTTTATTTAGCTCACAGTCTATAGAGATAATCAGCTGGCTCCAAGGCAGAGGTGGCATGGCAGAGACAACTGTTCATGGCAGTGGACAATAGCCAAAGCAGCAAGAATAAAGTGGGGAAGGGAGCCTCTTTTCCTCTCTCATATTGTATGCAGACTGCCCACCTTTGGATCACTACAGCGTTCACACCATCTCAGTGCTCTGCTCTTGTACAGGCTCAGGATATTTGCAAATTAAAGACCCTGGCTCCCTTTTGAGTCACTTACCTAAACTTCCAAACTTCTCAAACCAACATAATAAACAACATCCTAGAGAGGTGAGGGCACTCCCAAGGATGTAGAATTACAGAGTTACTTAGTTGAGCTTCTAGACTTCTCAAGTTGACACAATGAATCAACCATTGCATAAGCAAATTCCTGTTCATTTGAGCCTAATTCAAACATTACTTCCTCCAGGAAGCCTCCCCTCTGCCGATATGCCTGTCTTTGGGTCTACCAAGCAGACGAGTCTACATTGGGTCATTAATCTGCCACAACTTCAGTTGGTCAGTGATGAGCTCTGGATCTGCATAAATCTCTCTTTTAGGTATACATTATTTTGGTACATTTTTTATTACTGTAACAGTGAAATAAATTGAATGCAAAAAAATAGAAAATGCAAATAAGCAAAAAATGAGAACTTTCCATGAATCTAAATATCATTATTAGGCACTATTCATGCTTTTCTGTGTATTGTTCTAGGCTCTTTCATACATAGCTATTTTAACATATACAGGCAAAATTACCTCTGTATGTGTTGGTTCTAATGTGATTTTTAGAACTTAATTATAATCCCAATAGATTTAGTATTAAACAGCCCTGTATGGTGTCACTTTTAGAGTGGCTCCTTTTTAATTCTAGTTCCTGTCCACATGCTTAAAGCAGGTGCTCTTCTTGGTCAGGTTTGCTCATATATCAATCGACACAACTGCAGAGGAATCATCTGAGAAGAGGGGGCTTCACATCGTGTCCATAAGAGCAGAGAGAAGGCAGAAATTCCAAAAGTGTTCTGAAGAGATCTATTCCAAGAAAAGCAAGAAAGGGTATTGCTAAATAAATTGAATCACAGTTGCCAGTAAAGGTTAGATAGAGAATAGTAACTGGCAAGAAATTTTACACCCAGTCTGGAGGAAAAGATGCACAGGGGCTTGAGGATTTTAAAGATACCTCCAAGCTCTCCTTAGCATTTTTTGTTCTAGTGCCTAGTTACTGAGGTTAATTCAGCTTCCAGAGGTGCAGGACAGGCTTTGTGGACAGCATTCACAAAATTCTAACTTTGAAAGAGCTCATAGTTCTTACTGTAACCATTTAAGATTCCCCCACTAGTAACTGATGCAGAGTTGGTCTCAAATACTTCATTCAATACATTGTGAGAATTAAGTCTCTCAAAGTTCTTCCCTGCTCATGAAAATAATATGATTGATCTAAACTTTTCTTTGGAAAGACACAGCCTAAACCATAGTGACATTTCTCCTATCATACAAGCTAGAGGGTATTTTTATAATCTTTTCCCTATAAACCCCATTTTTGAGATATTTTATTTGACAGATCAAAGATTATTTTATTTTCTTTTATTCTTATTTCTTCTGGCATTGGGGATCAAACTCAAAAGCTTGCACTTACCTGGCAGGTGTTAAGCCTCTGAGCTATCTCCCCAGCCCCTAAGGATTATTTTTCATATTCTTCCCTCCTGCTCAGTAACAAAATTCTACATTTCCAGATGTGACCCTGTGGTAATAACATACAAACTGAGGGAAGAATACTCATCCCTGTCCTACTGACTCTGAGCTTGGCCATGTGATAAGCTTTCGCCAACCAGGAATATTTAGACTTGCCTGTCCAAACAGTAGCTTTAAATATACTTGTAGGGTTTGATTAAACCCTTCTCTTTCCTTCGCACACTAACAGAACAGGATGGTGTCTTAGTTACTCTTCTCTCATTTCTGGGACAAAATACCTGAACCCAACATTAAGGAAGGAAAGATATTCTTAGCTCACAGTTTATGGAAGCTTCAGTCCATACTCAGCTGGCTCCAAGGCCTAGTGACACATGTCAGAGGGCAGCCATTCATAGTGGCAGAAAACAGCAAAGAGTAAATGGAGGAACAGTGGCTGCAACTGCTAGCAAGCCTCCCTCCCTTATATTGCATTCAGCCTATCTGCCCCAGGGCAGATATAACAGTCAAACTAATAATCCCAGCATTGGATCATGAGTTAATCACTAATTCTAGAAGCCACCTCATTGACTACATGAAGCTTTGAGGAGACAACCAGATACAAACTATAACATTCTGCCCCTGACACCCAAAATACTGATGCACATCCCTTTGTGCAAAAAGCCCTTTAGTCTATCTCTTTCTAAGAGTTGGCAAAGCCCTAACAGTTTCAACATTGCTGAAAAGTCCAATTCCCAAGTCTCCTCCTAGATCTAAGGCAAACTCTTAGCTGTGAGTCCCTGTACAAATGAAAAGTTAAACTCTTTTTTTTTTTTTAATTTTATTTATTTATTATTTTTTTTTATTCTTGTTTCAGAACCTTTGTTTGTTTATTCACTCATTTCTATGGCCGGCTCAGCCCGCCCCGAGGGCAGGGCTGGCGCAGCATGTGGTGCCAGGGATCGAACCGCAGTCCCTGAAGCCGCCCAAGCTTCCCCAAGCAGGCGCTTTGGACCACTGAGCCATCCCGCCGGGCCCCGAAAAGTTAAACTCTTGTAATATTCAATATCACAAGAAAAACATTACCATTCCAAAAGCTGCAAACATTAGGATACAACCCATCAGGACAAAAGTGAGTCCAAAGTCCAGAAGGCAAGTCCTGTAGTTCCATGTGGAACAGCTGAAGCAATCTGTGATGAGTTGTGAGCTCCATGTGGCCCCACCTCTATGCCACTTTTAGTGGTAGCTCTCATGGCTTCTCTCTTAGGCCTGCTTTGCTCCCTTCTTGCATTTTTCCTTTAATGATTCATGTTCCTGGCTTGTCCAAACTGCTGGGATTTCTGCTGCATTTTAGGGATTTCATTCTGTGTTGCACACACTGCCCTCCCAGTGACACACTGCCTGGATGTCTAAGTCTTCTGAAATCTAGGTGGAACTCTGCATAAGCTTAAAGCCAGAGTCATGTGAATGACACCAAAGTCTGCTGTCAGATGAAGCAGTAACCAGGCTTTCTTCTCTTTTGACTGTAGAGGTCAAGTGCCTGGACTGCTGATCACTCTGACCCTGATTCCAAGGAACAAATTTTCTACAGCACCACCATCTGGAACCTGGTGTGGCTACTGCCACCATTCTGGAACAGGATGCTCCGTGGTTTTCCCCTGAAAGCAAAGTCTTTCACTTTTGCAGTTTTGAGTCTGCAAAAGTGGACTCTTGCTGCTTCTTGTGATGTCCTCAGGCCATCTTTTCTGTTCTCCAGTTCCTCCTTAGCAATTGAGATCGCCTCAGCTCTCTCTGCAGTCAGCAACTTTATTGAAACTTCTTTTCTGCTCAAATTCACTACATTTTGAATCATCCAGCTGGGTTCTTTGCTCTTGAGTCTCAACATAAATCTGACTAAAACTCCAAACAATAACCATGCCATTGCCTTAACATTTGACTGCCTTGAAAATTCTTTTGTTATGATTATTCTCAGTCTAAGTCTCTAGACATAACCAAAATGCAGACAAATTTTCTGCCAAGCCATAACACATTGTCTGGAGTCCAACAACAAATGCAAGCCTTCTTCCCAGAAGAACTCTTCCTATCCTCATCTTTACAGGTCAGATCTCTCTCAGCCTTCTGGTCTATGCTCTGACCAGAATCTGCCATAGATAACAGTCAAGGCTATCCAGTGCTTCTCTTTGGACAATATCTCTGAACTTTTCCTGTGTCTTCCCATAAGCCATTCCCAAAGGCCCTTGAACCTGCAGTGACCCAACTCTTGGAACAGAATTCCATTCTTAGTTGCTTTTTTCTTGTTACTGGGACAAAATATCCAACATCTAAAATAAAAGAAAGATTTATTTAGCTCACAGTTAGCTGAAGGTTTCAGTCCATACCTGGCTGGCTCCAAGGCAGAGTGGCAGATGGCAGAGGAAAATAATAAAGATCAAAGAGAGAGGAGCAGCAGCTCTGGCAGCTAACAAGCCTCTCTCCTTCCCTTATATTATATTCAGGCTATCAGCCCCAGGGTAGGTTTAGCACTCACACCCATAATCTTCACATTCTAGAATTAATCACAAACTCTAGAAGCCACCCCAATGACTGCATGAGGTTTTAGGGGGACAACCAGACACAACCATAACAGATGAGCTAGAGAATGTTCATCCTGTAAGTCTGTTTGTGGAAGATCTCTGAGCTAAAGCAAGCCCAGGTGGTCCATAACTCTAATGAAATAGAAGCCAGAAATAAGCATTTCAAATCATAAGCCTCTGAGATATTAGGGTTACTTTTTATTACAGCAAAGCCTAACTAATATGCTCCCCAAATAAACTATATATGTTATAATTATTTTACTTTCTAATTTTTCATATTTCATTAATATTTAACCATTGGTCAGTGTGAGTTAGGCCAGCCATAGTTTGCTAGAGAAGAAAGCTCTGAGGCAGAGAAGCTCCTAAGACTTTGATAACTACCTGAGGCTCTGATTTCTCATCAGCATAAAACTCTGTGAACTCATAAAATGAGGACTGTGCCATTCTGAAGATGAAGGACCTGAGGCAGCAGGGTCACCAGCACACAATGGATGTCAGTGAAAGAAGGACTGGTGAGTGAATTCTTTCTTCTGTTCACTGAACCTCTAAATATATGTTAAACACTTTGCACATCCTAACCCCTGCAGAAAGTACGGTGATTAATAAAATGGTAAAACAGTCCTGCTTTGTGAAGAGTAAAGTCTTATGGAAGAGACAGAACAATCAAATATAAATAAATGTATAATGAATGATTGAAGCACTATAAAGAAAAATAAAACAGAATAGATAATGTTAAACTAAACCCTAAAGACCACTCTGAGAAGGGCACATTCGAGCACACACCTGGCTAGCATGAAGCACTTACTGTGGAAACATTAGGGAAAGAGTGCTTCAGGTGGAAGGACCAACCAAGCCAAATGCCCCAGGCAAAGACTACATTACATGTATTTAGGGGACACAGAGGAAAGAAGGGTTTGTGTGGTTGGGAGATAGTGAGAAAGCAGAAGAAGATTAAATGATTAAAGGTGGAGACAACTGAGGTGGAGATATGGCCTGGAGCCAGGACCTAGGGCATCTCACAGACTTCAGAAGTCACTGAAGTGTAGAAGGAAGGCCTGGGGAGTTCCAAGCGAGAGCTAGGTTAAGTCTGCTCTGTTCCACAGAGAATGCAGAATCAAGGCTCTCAGGGCCAATGACCACGTGACCATGGGCCTTTTCACACACAGCCCCAGTGCCCTGAGCAGCTGGGATCACACTAGACTGTCCCAGGCTCTGGACATTGGCCTGAAGGTCAGACTGGAAGCATCAGGCCAGACAAAAGGCTGGGTCTGGAACAGAAGATGGGTGAAAATATTGGATTAGGAGCATATTTGGAAAGTGAAACTTAAGATGTTTACTAATGTGTTAGATATGGGGTGTGAAGAAAGGCAGAAGTCATGCAATACTCCACGATTGTTCTGAGTACATGAATGAACTAAGGCCCTGTTTACTGAAATAAGATGCACTGGGAAAGACCAGACTTGTGCAGGGCAGGAACAGAGGGTGTCAGGAGCTCTATGTTGCCCATAGCACCTTTGAGATACTTCACAAGAGAACATGGAAGACAGGTGGATGTGGATGAGTCTGAAGTCAAGGGAAAATGTAGAACAGGAAAATATATTTGATATTCATTAGTATTCAGACGTAGGTAAAGCCAGGAAACTGAAAAGTCACATCCTGCCAAAAAAGTATAATAAGAAGAGATACTATCCAAGGGCTGGCAAGATACCTCAGTGGATTAAGTGTCTGCTTTGGCAAATGCAGAGGCCAGGGTCCGATTCCTGGTCCGGCCTGCTGCAACAACCCCACCCCCAGGCCCTCTGAGCCAGTGACCGAGTCTGGGCATAGTGATGTGTGCCTATAATCCCAGCACTGGGGAGGCTGAAAACAGGAAGATCATTGCAAATCCAGGCTGCATAGTGAGACCCTGTACCAAATATATAAAATGAGAGAGAGAGAGAGAGAGAGAGAGAAAAGAGAAGAGAAGAGAAGAGAAGAGAAGAGAAGAGAAGAGAAGAGAAGAGAAGAGAAGAGAAGAGACCCATCCACTTTTTTGTGTTTGTTTCCCAAGTGACAGTGAAGAGCACATTGCTGTGACGCCTAAGACTACACAAGCTTTGGTCAGAATGAAGAACAGGACACGGGTGCGGACATCTTCGGGCTACACATGTCCTCAGACTGGGGGCTCACAGTTTTGGGATACACCTAGTTAATGACCACCTGCTTTGTTATTTGAGGGTTATCCTAAAAGCAAAAGAGCTCTATGAGCTCTCTGGGTCTCTCATCCCCAGATCTGTGAGATTACGATCTATAAACTGATAAGAAGTTTACACTAATTACAGTGGCTTCTACTTCACGACCACCTACTGTGCTTCATGAGATTTATAACAATCCCCACAAGCAATGGGTGAGATACCTGAGATCCTCTCCTGCAGAGAGGACATGAAGACCGCATAACTAAGGAGTGGCACAGAGGAGTCTAACACTTAGCTGTATTTGACTTCAAATTCTAGTCTATTTCCATGCTTGCTAACCGCAAGAATTCTATCCTCCATTTAAAAAATGAGTGAACTTGATGAAATATTATTTTTTATGTTTTTGGCTTATAATAGCATGTGCTATTTATTCAGTTTCTTGCAATGAGCCAGGGAAATATACCAAGCAATTTTGACATACCATTCCATTTTCTTCTCATTGTGAGAGTATCTGGCAGGTATTCTGCACTGTAATAGCATTTAGTCAATGGGGCATTGAAACTTAGAGAGGTTAAGTGACTTCACCAAGGTCACCCAACTCATTCAGTAGCAGATCTAGGATGTAAGCCCAGACCTGGCACCCACACACCAACGCTATCAAATGCCAGGGCTAAAATTGTTTATTAAGGATGTTCAGAACAGCAAATAAAGGCAAAATCAGAAGTGCTGATTGGATTACAGTGGGTTATTAAAGAGGGGAAAGCAGTATATATATATATATATATATATATATATATATATATATATAATTTTAGGGAAGGGTCAGCAGGGTGTTAAGGGTCTCACTATTAGATTAGACTTGTAGTGATCCACCTGTCTACAGTCTCCAACAAGCTGGGATTACAGGTACACACCCCCAGCCTAGTCTGAGGGGAAAGCATTTTTTTTTTTTTTTTTTTTTTGAGACAGGGTCTCACTATGCAGTTCAGGCTGGCCTTGAGCTCACTTTTGTAGCCCAGGCTGGTCTCGAACTCACAGTGATCCTCCTGCCTCAGCCTCCCAAGTGCTGGGATTACAGGCGTGCGCCACCACGCCCAGCTAGGGGAAAGCATTTTAAATGGTGAAATTTTAAAGCTGTTTCAAACCAGAACAATACAGTTTATTTTACAAGTGCCAGCCTCTGTCCCTAGAAACCCAAGAAGCAGTGCTGACTCTCTGTTGTCTGGTGGGAGTCAGTGGTGGCACAGCCTCCAGCAAGATTTGTGTTCAAAAACCGACTTCCGATCTCAGTTCTGTCACTTATTCTCTGTGATGGTAGAAGAAACTCATTTGTTCTTTTGACCTTGGTTTCTTTATTTGTAAGGTGAGAACGATGACAATTCTGGAGAAGATAGAGAAATAGAATAAGTAAACACCATCTTAGATGTAAATACAAGCAAAGTATATTATAATATAGATGGCACTATAAAAGTATGTGCCTCGATTAACATTCTCAAATAAATATAGAGTCCTTGGTTGTGAGTGGAGAAAAGAATAAATCATTCAGAGTGACAATGGCCTTCAGTTACTAAGGGCAATACTGGGTGTTCAGTAAATTAGCTTCAGTTTAATTAATACACAGTTGTGGTCAAGCAAGCTGAAAAGTCCTCTGGGTCTCTCGCACGACAGTGTGTATGCAATGTGCAATTCCTTAATGCACACTTAAAGTTAGTGAGAGGGTCAATTCCTTCTCCTTCAAAGGATCACACCCAAGGAGAGCCACAAGAAAAAAAGGACTTACAAATATTTGAAAACATGTCTGCATTTCAAAGTTTATATCCAAAAGCCTAAGTCAGTCTTGAACATGGAGGAACTGCTTTAGAATTTGACACAGAAGCAAACTTTTACCTCAGCGATCAACTTTGATGGTTGAAATGAAAGACAAAAAGCTGCTTGCTGGGGCAGAGAGCACAGCCCATCTCGCACTTAGCCTCCTGTTCTGGTCCTCTCACTGGCTTGGCCCTGCCAGAGCCCCTGCTGTCCTCCCCTGCCTCTGGCCTTCACACAGAACTGAAGCTAAGCTGTTCTTTCCCACTTGTGGTAGTTCTTCAACTTTTAAAGGCTGTGTGTCCCTCTTATTTAGGACATTTAAATCATTTTGCTAAATTAGATGTTCAAGAGACTTAGCCACTTTGTATGCAACCATCCATTGACTCCATTCATTCCTGGGCATGGTGCAGTCTGTGAATGGGATGGACTCATCCACGGCCTCATGGAGCCCATGGTTTTGTAAGAGGTACAGATGAGGGAGAAAGTGGCAATTTAAACACGACATGAACAAATACTGGCACAAGTGTGATGATAGCAACTCTATTCACAGCAACCAAAGGGTGGAAACTCTCCAGATGTCCAACAAAAGATGAGCAGATAAACAGAGCATGGCATAGCCTTCCAAATGGAATGAAGTCGTGTTCATAGCACAGCATGAATGGACCTTGAAAATGTGCTAACTGAAAAAATCAGAGGCACAAGGACACATATTATTCAAACATTTTTATAGGAATGATCCAGAGTAGGTCAGTCCACAGACTGGGAAAGCAGGTTGGTGCTGGCCAGGGGCCAGGAGCAGGAAGGAATGGGAGTAACTCCTTGGTGACACAGGAGCTCTCGGGTTGTAGCAATGTCTTGCAGCCAGAAAGAAATGGTGGCCGTGCAGGACACACGTGAGCTGGGCATTACACAACTGTGCATTTCTAAATGGTTGGTTTTACAATTTTACGTGACTTGAGGAGTCAGAAGCCAGAGATGTGATTTCTATACTATTTTTAAAAAGTGAAAAGAATAAAAAGTGCTAGGTGGAGTGAGTAGAGATATTCTTTGGCTCAAGTTTCCTGGAGGGAGTATCTCACACGGGGAGTGTCCCTTGCTCAACAAGGACTCCTCCAGCTTCCCAAACCTCAGCTGCCTTGCAGGCTCTGGGTCACAGCCACAGACACAGCAGGCGAGATCATAAGCTTGCTGTGAGCGAGGAGGGGTGGTGGTGGCAACGAGGAGCAGAATAGAAAGGCTTTATGTCATGCCATCGGGTGACACATGCTGTGGAAAAATACGATAGAGTAGGGGTTATGGGAGGCCCAGAGCATGCTGAACACGGAAAATCTGAACACAAAGGGAGATGCTCAGAAGCCTGGGGAGAAAGAGAACCAGACATTGTCATTACACTTTTTTTCCCACTCAGATATGGATGACATGTGATTTTTCCCTGTACTGAATCAACCAAGTCTTTCTTTTTTATTCTCTATTTCAGTTAATGCTAAGAATACCCAGCAAATTAAAACTTTACTGTTATTCTTAGCACATTCCAGTTCTGTATAACTTTAAGATAATTTTCCAAAGAGAAATATTTTAAATTATTTCTTTCACTAAAGATTTTGTGGTAATGGCCAGATTTTTCATATCTTATCTAAAATTAACATTTAAATTGTAAAACATAAGATTTTGTAAAACATCTTGAAATCTTAGGTATGATCTCAATACGTTGTACATCAATCAGTATTTACCCACTGAATATTTCTATGATTTTGAATTTGAGTTAAGAGGTAAAAATAGAACTTGCTTTCAGAAATTGTAATCAAAGTTAATTTTTTAAGAATGTTTTTCCATAAAATAAACTACAGTTGGTCTTCCTAATTCTACACTAGAAGCTGTCAAAAAAAAAAAGGTGACTACATGTCAGTAAAACAAAGTCATCCCTAACCAAGTGATTCTGCCCTTTGCTATGTACACTTTTCTTCTCATACATTTTTTTTCAGAAAATTTCAAAAGAAGTGGCTTCTTTCCTCTGTATTTCAATATGTTCTTCCTCTCGTCTCACTCAGTTTCTCTATTTTTGTCTCTAAGGTGCTAGGGACCTCACGCCTTCCTTCTCCTAGATGACAATCCAACAGTGGGAATGAGAATGAAGACCTACTAAGTGAGGCTCCCTGAACCAAAAGCCCCCCACACACACACTCAGGGGTCTCTGGCTTCTGACTCCTCCTGGCTTCTGTCTCTTTCTCCCTCCTCATCCCTCAGCCCCCTGAGAAAGGATGCCCTGGTCATCAGAATGGCTACACTGCACAGTAAGGGGCCCTGACCTATGAAGGCTACCACTGAGGCCTCATCATGATGCTTACTTCACTATGGCTGCTCCCCAGGGAGATCTTTCTCTTTGCAGAAGATACCTGTTGATAACTTACTTATCACTTCCTGTGGCCTGTGTGATGCTTGCCTGGTTAGTAGCATTTATCTCCCTCTCAGTAGACTGCAAGCAACAAAGCAGTGTCTCTATGTTCAGTGTCAACTGTCATACTTACATCATCTACCGTAGTGCTTGGAAAATGGTAAACATTGAACAAATATCTTATTCAATGGAAAAGAACCTCCGTAAGTCATGTTTTTCTTCTTCAGCTATATAATTTTCATTTATAAAATAGAAAGGCTATGATTACCTTACAAGATCATTTTATTTTGTCTTTAAATGCCTAGCAAGATAATAGGAGTGGCAAGTATTTTGGATGTCTATGTAAAAGCAGCAAAGCTTAGATTTCTTAGCAAACTAGAGCCATAAAGATATGTGTGAAGCCAAAGCTCTGGGAAAATTTGGAGAACTCTGGAGGTAATGGATCCTGGAAAATCCTTTAAGACTGTGTCTGAGTGAATTGGTTGCTTGGATTTATGACCTCAGACTGCATGGATTTCCCATTGATAGGTAATGCTCCTGGGCTCCAGTAATCAGCAACATCCTAATGAGAAAGTGGATGAATCGATAATTAGGGACTGAACTAGATTAGCAAAATATGGCAACATAGCAGGTATTCAGTGCTTGTTATACATCACCCTTTCTTCTAAGCTGCAGGCCCATGTACCTAACTGACCACGGGACACTTCCCCATGGATGTCACACTGGTACCTTAACTCCACGTATAAGAGGTAAATGCAATACTTTTGGCCTCTGGATTTCATTGTTTCTTTGGTGTAACGCATATCAAGGTTCATGGTCCAAAGAAAAATCTTGTATCACTCTAGCACTCAATCCTTCTTTAACAAAACACACTGATTCCATCTCCTATTCTCTGACTCTCCCTTTCTTTCGTTCCCACCACATACACCAGCCTCAGGCTCTTGCGTCTGTTTATTTGAACTCTTCATCTCTCTCTTAGGTGGTCCCCTGGATTCCAGACTGAAAGTGCTGCCTCCATACTGTACACAGTGTTCTTTCCCTAAAATGAGGTCATGCTGCTCCCCGCATAAAGCTTGTCCGTGTCTCTTTTACTGATAAGCTTACATCCCATCTGGACTATTAACCTTACCACTCATGGTTTGGCCCCTACATACTGCTTCAGCTTCACCCCTCAATGGCCTTCCAATGGCTTCAACTTTCCAGCCCCAACACTGGTCTTTTGCAGATGCCTGGTAGGACACAAATATCACTGCAGCTGTCAGGGATTCTGATCCACCCAGGGTTAACTGCTAGAGTTTTTCTATACTATGGGAAACTGGACACTATCTTGTTTACCTGGGTCTAAAATATTGTGGGTAAACACTTTTATATTTATATATTTATATTACATCATCTTCATTATTATATATTTGATGTAAGCAGGTTGCTTATTGGTCTATTAGCATTTGGAGCATAAAAGGGGGATAGATGTTTATGTATCTCTATACCACCAGGTTTTAGTTGGTTTCTGTAAATATCTCTGTACTGGCTGTCAATATAGTAGTAGGTCTGGCCAGGTGGTAGGGAAAAAAGGAAAGAGAGAAAGATTCTGCTTCCCAAAGAGTTCACAATGAGCGATTAGAGATGAATATTGAAACAACCAATTAGATAGTGTTATTAAAGGACAGAAGAGTTCATGAGCAAACAGGAAATCATGGTGGGGGTATTTATTGAGATCTGATACTATATTAAATACTTAACATACACTGTCTCATTTGACTCACAACTGCATGAGCTAGATATGTTTACTGTCTGTGAAAGTGACCTCCATGGGTCGGGATGAACTGAGACCCAACCAAGTCCAGGACTTTCTCAGGGCCATATGTTCATCAGATAGAGCTCACAACCTGAGCATGCTTTCTCCCTTGCTCACTGGGGACATACCCAAATATTGAGAAAAATGGCTAGTGCAAAAGAACAGAGCAAGAAAATATATGGGTAGAGTGAAATGAGATTTTCTTTAATTTTTTGTTTTCCACACTGAACTAACTCATGATAATCACTGATGTCCCACAAGTGCTTCTTAAAAACAGCTGGGCAAAATGTGAGCTCAAACAAAGCTTTAGTTAAAATCTGATAAGAAAGTTATTAAGTAAGAAGCACATTTTTGCCCTTCCTTTCTAATATGTGCTCCATTAAAAAAACTATTAAGTAACCAAATGTTAGCCGATACATTTAGTGCTTTACATGCATTTTTACACTGAAACTTTTAATAGTTTTGAAGTCCCATAGATAAGCTATGTTAATATGTTGCCCCATTGTGAAGAAAAAACTAAAGACTGGAGAAATTGGGAAACCGCTCAAGAAACTATCAACAGTGAGGCAAGAAGAAAGTGGGATTTAAATCAGGGCAGTCTGACTTCAGGACGCATGCCTCCTAAGAAATACTTCCTGCCAGCCTCACGTGAGAGGAACTGAAAAAAATGACAGGTGGAAGGATCCTGCGGGAATGCTAGTGCTGCGATGTCAGTGTGGAAAGCCAGAGGGAAAGAGCTGGGCTGGACAAAATGGGGGGAACGTGCGCAGGTGATTTGGGCTCTAGATCACACAGCTGCTTCCTTTCCAGCCCTGCCCACAGGATCAGAGGGAGTCAATCCCCAGTTCCCTCCTGGAAGCCCGCAGTGATGCCAGCATACGCAAGCCATCAGTTGGCCTTGCTTTGCCACTATATGTACCCATCCTCCCTGTACTCTTATGCACAGTGCTCATGAGGGCTGCTGGAACATGGCTCAGAGTCTCTTTTCCCCTGGTCAACTGGGACCTGCTTTTTCCTGGATCCACAATATTCAAAATAGGATGAGAATCTCAATCTACATGTCCCAAACCCCAAGGTCCAGAATGTCTCTGGGGAGGGGCAAGGTGAGGCCTTGGTCCCTTTCCCAGTTTCAACCAAGGCACCTGCTCTCTGTCTATTAGAGGAAGGGCTCCTGCTAAGGCTAAAGAGTGGAGGCTCTGGATCAGATGGCCTACATCTGTATCCATCCCCTCTCTTTACTGTCTGCAGGGCTTTCTCTTCCATCTTTAACATTAAATAATGGCAGCACTTACAGACTCATTGGGAAGCTTAGGAAAGTTGCTACATAGAAAGCACTCAGAAAATTCCTAGGCACAGTATAAGCGCTCAGGAAATGTTAGGGTTATTGTTTTGCCTGTTTCTTATATTCGACTTCTGTACCACTTTAAAATTCTGCAACTAGTGCTTATTTTTGAGAAAAAGAAGAGCTTCACAGGAAACAATTATGCATGTTCACAAACAAGTTAGGTGGAGCTGCTTCAGAGTTCAGACCTCCAAGCTGTTTTTAGAGTGTTCCCTTAGGCTGTGCTTGTTATCTCTGTACCCATCTCTGGTGGCAGGGAAATGGCTCTGGGTAGCCTGGTCTTTCATTATCTTCTCTGTGAAATGAAACCAAGTCACCTAGAATCCTTGCAATTTCCTCCTAGTAAGAATATTAGCAAGATCAAATGAGTTTGTAATGCCAGTGACCAGAACATGACCTAGACAATTCCTAGTCCCTCTTCTAGAAGGCTGTTTCCCCAAATCTTGAGAAATCTGGTTGTAGTTCAAGTATCTCTAAATCTCAAAGGTCTTCACTGACCACTGAAGCTAAGGCAGCAGCCAGTAGTCAGTCTAACCTTACCATGTTACTTTCCTCATTACAATCAGTATTTCCTAAAATTCTTTTAGTTTTCTCATCCATATCTTATCTGTTCAGTATAATGTGTGTGAAAATAGAAAACCTCTTAGACTTATCTCTCCTATATTCCTAAGGCTTAGAATAGTGTGATAGTTGCTGGATTCTGAGTATGTTTGTTGGATGAAGGGATGGATACATGAATGGGTGCATGGATGGATGAATGGTGGATGGATCCATAGGTGGATGGTTGGATGGATGCATGAGTAGAAGTATGGATGGGTGGATGGATGGATGAGTGGATGGATGGATGGATGAGTGGATGGATGGATGGATGGATGGATGAGTGGATGGATGGATGAGTGGATGGATGGATGGATGGATGAATAGATGGATGGATGGATGGATGGATGGATGAGTAGTTGCATGTATGGTTGGATGGTCCATGGGTGGATACATGGATGGGTGGATGGATCCACAGATGAATAAACAGATAAGTTGGTGGGTAGACTGGGGAAAGGAAAGCAAGGGATAATTTTATGCACTGTGAAGCTGCTCTTGTTTCTTGCACTGCATTTTTGAAATGCAAAATGGTTTTCAAGGATTGTGCAAGTCCCACTAAATCTGAAAGAAAAGCAGGCCACATAATAAACTGTTAGCCTAGGTAGCCCTGAGTTAGAGAGAAGTTATAAAGTTAAAATTTCAAAGGGCATTATGGAGAAAATTGCAACATAGATAAATGGGAAAGACCCAGAATACCTGTCATGTAAGGCAAAGGGCAGTATTATACTACATTACCAGCTGTGTGGTTCCGCACACATCAGTCACCTTTTCAAGTCTATTTGCTGATTTATTCATTTCCCACCTTCTTTCCTATGTGGAAACAGGAGGCATAAATGATGTGCTTGGGCTGGGGAGATACTTCAGTGGGAAAAGTGCTTGCCTGGCAAGTACAAGGTCCTCAGTTCGATCCCTGGTACCACCAATTAAAAAAAAAAAAAAGCCAATCAATCAATCAATCAATGATGTGCTTCCTGGAGTGGCTGTTTGGGTGTTAAGGTAAAAAGTGTGGGATGCTTTCCACTCTGCCTAGTTCTGTGGATACCGGTTCCACATGCCATTAGAACACTGCTGTCGCTGTCTCTGTCAAGCTCTCAATAATTGCACAAGGCGCACTACTTACTTGTGCTGTAGATCTCCAGTGCAGCCTCAGCCTAGACACACAGTGGTACTGAAAACTCTGTTTGGTAACAAAATGGCAAAAAGGCAGAAAAGCCCACTTCTGTAAAGGCAGCTTTGGAATGTGACCAACATGCTTTCAACTCCTGCTCTGCTGCTTTCTAACTATGTGGCTTTAGGTGGTTATTTAACCTGTGTCCCACTCTTCTAGCCTGTTAAAAATAACCCACTGTCCAGTTCTGGAGCTTCTAGTGAGGACTAAGGTAAGTGATGCTATAACAAGTGTGCCCCTGAAATAGTGGAGGTGATTGATCCCTGTGATAAAGAGCAAAAGTGAGAATTGGGCATCAGAAACTAAAGGGAGTGAGGAAAGTAGGGTCCCGGTGATGGAGCATGTTGGGATCCCAACAACTTCATTTCCAGATGCACCAAGAACACAACTAGGGTGACTCAATTTGCCATCTCAGGTACTATGCTGGGAGCTTTGGCTGAAAGGAGGACTCTTTGTAACAGGTGACAGATGAAGCTGAGAGGCCAGTGGACAACTGGAGATAACGCAGGCCTTAGGTGTCTCTTCCGTGTTCTGCCTCAGTCTTCAACAAAATGGTGGAAGGGGACCAGAGATTCCAAAATATGCTCTGTGTCTAGAACTCCACATCAAAAGCAAGTGAAGAAATGGGGGAGGGAAGAGGATTTCAAAAAGAGGAGAAAGATGTGCTGTGTATATGTGCCAACTTTCCACAGCAAATATAATTAGTATGAAGGGCAAGCAGTACTAATTGTGTGTGTGTGTGTGTGTGTGTATGTGTGTGTGTGTGTGTGTGTAGCTGGCTGAGTTGAGTGAGCTAAAGAGAAAGATTTATTTTATTCTCTGGGCAGATGAAACTGTGTGTTTGTTAAAGCCACACTGGGAAGTCACACCACTGGGCCTGTGTCCTCATCTGTGACAGGGGAGAGTGAATACTCAGTTTTCGGGAATACTGCATAGGTTAAATGAAGTAAT